>VZRQ01003005.1:117309-145682 GCA_013397975.1 Machaerirhynchus nigripectus | reverse complement strand
AGAAGACTCCTTCTTGTGGAGAAGCCCCATAGCATGGGCAAAAGAGACTCCTCTCCCTAAGTAAACTGATGAAAGACTATTATAGAGTTGGTAAACTGACTGAAATAATCTCAAGTTTGTGTCTTTATGTTGTAAGTGGGAGGAGGGGGGAGGATGGAGGGAAGAGAAGTGTTCTGAAGGTGTCTTTTGACCCTTATTAATTTTTTTTCTTTTAGTTCTTTTAATAAACTTCTTTATATTCTTTGAGTTTAGAGCCTGCTTTGCATTCCTCCTAATTCTTATCTCACAGAAAGTAAGAAATGCGAACCAACCCACTACACTAAATTGGTGTTTCCGCCCGGTTTCAAACTCAACCTGCTACACTACACTAGAGAGAGAAAACCAAAACTGAATGATCCTAAAATTTTATTAATTTTTATCCATCATCATCATTTTTTTTTTCACATTTAGTTACCTATACATGTAGAACCAAAGATTAAAATAAAAGTAGAGGTAGACAATTCTGTAGGCACAGTTTCAGTTAAGGGACATTTTTCACCTATGATAATACCATAAAATTAAGCCCTAATAATTTCTTTGATCATAGACTGACAGAAAAATCATGGAATTCAGTAAAGAGAAATGTCAAGTGCAGTGCTGGGGAACCAGTACACGGTCTGGACAGACTAGCTGGGAAAGAGCTTTAAAGAAAAGAATCTGGTGCGGTCCTCAAGTTGTACATGAGCTAACAATGTGTCCTTGCAGCAAACAAGGCCAACATCTTCCCAGGCTACATTAAGAAATTCATCGTCAGCAGGTCGAGAAGGGGATCCTTCCCCTCTGCTCACCAAATCTGGAGTTCTGAGTCTAGCTTTGAGCACATCAGTACATAAAAGATATTGACAGATTGAAGTGAGTTTCATAGAAATTAATAAAGAAAATATGTAAAATGCCAAATTTGATAACATTACATTTCTAAAGAGCTAAAAGTTTAGTTTAACTTCTATTGGACTTGGAAAGTGAGTTATTGTTATAACCAGTAAGAAAATACACCATAGCATGATCAGATGTTGTTTCTGCGTAAATTTTAATCATATAAGAGTTACTAATGCAAAGAATCTTAAGAAGTAGAGCCTTGCTCATCTGGAAAACTTGCTGTACAGCATGATTCTCAAGCTTTTTGATTCCCACAGTTTCAGATGATGTAAAAAGTGGTTTCCAGAGCATTATTTTTCCTCTATTTTAAAATTACTTTCTTTGCATTTCTTCAATAAAACCATTTAGCTATTATTACATAAGAAATGTTAGTTTTCACGTAGCTTATACCATTGTTGCTATTCTGTTCTGAAAGCAAATCACACATAAATAAGGAACTCTCTCCACAAAGAATATATTTTTTAATTATCCATGAAGTTTTAGAACTATTTTAACACAGTTTTGCACTGTAAGTTACTTTCCATCAGAAGTGTAGATTTTGGACAAACTGGCTAAAAATAGTATACCAGTTTGGTTTAGTTCATCAGTGCTTTTTCCTTAAAATGATACAGTTTGAAACAGATCTTTTTTTCAGAAATTGCAACATGATACATTGAAAATAACCACAACTTATGCAAAATATAAATTTAGAAACAGAAATTTACAGTCATTTAGATAAAAGGAACTGGTATAATTTAAATATGCATTTTCATTGAAATAATTATGGTTCACAAAATCTGGTACTACTATTCTGAAAATTCATTTTACTGATAAATAGGAATATGGGAATGTATTAGAACTGAGAATGTCCTGCTTTGACTTTTCAAATAAATTGCTTTAGTTTTCCATTGAAAACAAATGTATGATGCTTATGCATATGCATGTAAGAAGTATGGGATTTTTTAAAAGAACCTTCCGTTTCAATTTGTAACAGACCAAATGTTACACAGTAGAACATGTCTTCTATACCATCCTCACTAGTACTAGACACTTGCATTTTAATGTAATTGAAACAAACAGAATTTCCTCTGAATTATGATTACTTTCCTCTGTTTGCTTCAAGGGTTATGATACTGAATCAATGCTCCTAGTTAATAAAGATTTGTGGATGACAAGTCATGACTAATCATTTCATCTCCCCCACCTGCAGCAGATTCCTCTCTTCTGAAAACTGAGACAATGAACCTGGGCAGGTTCTTAATTTCAAAACCTTGTATGCAAAGTTTAGAATACGAAAACTAGTTTTAAAGTTTTGATGGGCTGAAGGCAGGAAGTAAGGGAAGATTTAGTTCTCTCTTTCCAGGATTGCATATATATTTACACATCCTGAAATTATATCATCAGTATGAGGTATGTAACTACTGTGAGGACCCTAACACTCTGTCCTTGGGATGCCTTAGGATTTTAGCTTTTCCGCGGTTCTTTAGTGTATATTTTTGAGACTCCATATAGCCTGTCAGCTCCCATTCTGGTCAGATGAAACAAATCCTCTCTAGGCCTGAACTTCAAGGACACCTTACTGTCTCAGGCCCCAAAGTATGTAAACAAAGTGGATTAAGGGGGAGCAAACTGGGGGTAAATGACTTCGTTACCTGGAATTGTAATTGGAGGATTAACCCCTGATACGCAAATAGATCAAACTTATAAAAGTATGGAAACCCGTGACCGGGGTGTAGCCCTGAGGCTTTGACTACTCAAAGTATACCTTGAAGGCCCTTCAATAAATATGACTGCTTTTATTCTCTTAATATTGTTTAGCCTCTCTTTTCAGGTAGCCTCATCAAGGCATCACTTGTCACTAGCAGCTCCACCAACTGTTCTGGCAGCACACTAAAATTGTGCATAATCCCAAGTTTCACTAATGATTCCAAAATGTGTAAGGAGAACTTAGTTACCTTTTTCACTAAGATAATATTAAATGCTTCAGCAGTTTCTTTTAAAGTAGGAATTGCCCCTAAGTATCTTCGGTATGCTTGACAGGGGTTCCTATACATCCCACAAGAAGACAGGAAGTTAATCTTAAGAAAGATATTTCCCTGACTAAAACATTTACATAAAAAAAAACTGAAAAAGAAAGCTGTCACAGGTTTTTTAAATTTAAACACAGCCCTGATTTTGCCTCATATTTGTTAAGAAGCACTGTGACCCTGTTAACCAAGTACTTTTCAGCTATGCCCTCAGTATTTATTCATCTTCAGTAGGAAAGGAAAACAAGAAAATCAAAAATGCAAGATGTAGACATCATTACAGGTACATCCCATCCTGTTTCTGGTATTAAGTAAAGAATTTTTACAGAAGTTTGACTGCTGTGTCAAAAGTCAAATACAACATATGGAAGGGTAAATCTGCTGGAATGGAGCTGTCAAGAACACACAACTTAGGACCTCTGGCCTCACAAATAGTCATACCTATTTCCATCTTAAAATTATGAGAGATGGTTTTTTTCCACAGGAAAGGCTCTCCTAAAACACACATTTTCTTCTAACTTCTTTACTAAATTTTTTCACCTCTAAAGCACACCAGTTTTGGTAGGGTTTGGAGGGTTTTCTGTTTGCTTGGTTGGTTGGTTGATTTTTTGTTTGTTTTGTTTTTGTTTTTGCTTTGCATTTTTTGTTTGTTTCAGTTTTGTTTTGTTTTGTTTTGTTTTGTTTTGTTTTGTTTTGTTTTGTTTTGTTTTGTTTTGTTTTGGTGTGTGTGTGACATTTTCTACAGTTTTGGAAAGCACATTTTCCAATTTGAATTTATCTTTCTTGACCATGCATGATGAGAAACCTACTTAGCTTCCAATTAAGACTTACTACCACCTTTTTTAATTGCAATGCTTTTTTTTCATATAGAATACAAGACATTGATGGTTCATCTATAATTCACTGATAAACCCAGGGCATTTTCCTCCAGTGACATTTCCAAATTCATGAGACCAGAATTACTGTAGAACCATAGAATATCTTACTGTGAATAGGACCAATAAGGATCAAGTCCTACCTCCTGCTACTCACAGGACTAACTAAAACTAAACAATACGTCTTGTAAGTAACTTCACTACATTAAGCTATTAAATTAGATTATGCTCATCTTGCTCTTGCCCATAACCACATAAGCTTCTTTCTCTGTAGTAACAGTTCCTCCCAACTTTTTACAATCAAGAAATTTCTTCATGATGGTCCTGCACTTATACTCAAAGCATCAGATCAAACTGAGAAAAAGCAACACTGCAATGAAAGATTGATATATCTACTATTGTGGATATCTCCTTTTCTTTCCTTTCCCCAACACCTCTGGACTTGAAAAAGCCTTGAAAATAACTTTATTTTTGCAAGTTTTACTTCCCTCTCTACTCAGGCTCTCTGAATTAATTCCTGTTACTGAATTGCAGTCAATACCTTTTTTTTACCAAGTTTTCTTAAAGATATTTCTATGCTCTGCAGCATCTGACAATGTGTTATGTTGTCTTTTTTAGCATTCTGTGAAGAACCACTTAACTTTCATAAAAGAAAAGCTACAACAGAAGGATCTGCTGTAACTGAGACTGTAAAAATCAGGATTTTTAATTCAAGTACAGACAAATACTAAAAAGTCTGCCACAGCCAGGTGCATAGCTATGCACTTACTGAAGTATTTAACTATGTACTTACCTATTAGTCTGGTACACTTAAAAGAATTCATCTTATTACTTACACAAAATAAGAACTCATTTAGATTCAGTAACCACTGCAGAATTTTAGTCATATTTATTTTACAGCCTACTCCTGCATGATGTCTGAATTGTCCCAGATAAAACAGGCTCTATTTTAATATTTTGAGCTCAAAGGTTTTCTATCTAGTGGCGAAAAAACAAAAAGAAAATAAACACACAATTCCACTTAAAAGGCAAAAGAGTTTGTCATGGGGAAATGAGTATTTTTTTGATTGTAAAATTTCCATTCTGTTGTTGGAACATGAGCATGGTCACTAGAGATTTGATGAAGGGCCAGTAGGTCATATTAGACCCCTCATATTCTAGTTTCTGATATATCTGTCTTGCTATGATTATAGACAATAATGATTCAAATGTAATTTTGAATTATCTATTTAATAGCTGACTAAATCTGGGGGTTTACAATTTACTGAGGGATTTGAACTGACGGTAATTTCATTAATATTATTCTTTCTTTTGGAATAAAAGCACTATTTTTATCACTGCTTTTTCTAGGGTATGAATTTAGCTTATTTTATTGGAACTTAATATTCTGAACATATTGTACATATTAAAACACATTTCAAATTCTAATATTATTCTACCTTTAAAGAGAAACACAATTTTTCCATTTTAAGACAGATACTGAACAAGTCAGAAGATACTTTTTTTTCTTAAAATTTCAAAATAAAGTTCAAATTTAGAACTCTCAATAGACTTTGACTTGGATTTGTGATTTAGTTCAAAATATAACTGTACACAGAAATCTGCAATATAAAGCTTATGGTCATACTCCACATTCTGAGTACTTCTATAACAAAGATGTTTTTAATCCAGGCCTTTGAATCAGATCTACTTTATGTAACTAACATTTTGTTCCTTTACAGGGACATCCCTAGATACTTCATGGATGAAGGTCACAGCACTATAGAAATGACAATTAGTGGTCAATTTTCTTCTCTGGTCATGATTATAATACTGAAAGACAGTATATCCTTCCTTAAAGAAAACTAGCATGGAAATGAAATACATGAATCCAACATTTATGGACAACTGCTAAAAATTAAAAATTATTGAAAAAATAAGTATATTTTAAAAGGAAAATAGGAAATGTTTTAAATAAATAGGCTAGAATAGCATTCATTTTGTATTAAAAGAAGTGGCAGATTAACCAGACTGATTGTACTACAATGAATACCCTAGGGAAAAAAAATCTATTTAAATTACTATTAGTAAATGCAGCCTTCTCTAAAATCTCTATGAGTAACTGGCTGAAATTAAAAAATGAAAAAATGTCTTATGCTGATGCCTCTTAAATTAAAGAATCTGAATAAAGCTTCACTAACCGAGTGGAAAACACACCAATTTACGTGGCAATTGCATGGATACCAAATGTATTCACAGCACTTCCCCATTTTCAAAACACAAAGCACAATCAAATTAATTAAATTAAAAATTTGCTGCCATGGCACTTCCCAGAAAGAAGACAATAAACTCTAATGTGCAATATACAAGTGCTGTAATCAAAGGGATATCTATTATAGAAAGTGTCATCCAAAAATTTTACCAATAATAGTCTTGAGTTTACTTTTAATCCACACAAAAAGAAGTTGAATAGAGTTGGTCTTACACTGATCCCTGTAGAGCCCTGGCAGAATCTCTTCCTCTCATGGCAATTCTGTCATGATGATAACTTTTTTCCTACCTCCCAGGTAGCCGGTTCATAGCCATTTAATATGTGCTTTGTTGCTGCAACTTATTGCTATCTATTTAACTAGAAACGCATGTGGCATGGCAATTATCTTTTTTAATATAACCTGCCATTTTATAAAACAAAGAAATCAGACTTGTTTAGTATGGCCCATTTTCCAACAAAACACATGGAAAGGCATTATTGCTATTGCTATTTTTTAATTGGCTAAACTCTTTCCAGATCCTCTGTTTTTCTTTTTTTTCCTCTTTGCCTAAATTTACCAGCCTTATGTTGCAAATTTATTTTGCTTGGCCTCTCATAAAACTGACACACATTTACATTCTGCAAACTTGCTTATCTACTTTATTCAGTGAGTATCTACCATCCTTCCTAAACTTGGGACTGGACAAAATTTATAGTTCCCCATTGATCTAATTCTGTTCCTAAAAGAGTCAACAATTCAGAGTGAAGAAAAGTGCAAATTCTGTATTTTTTTTTCATATACAGATTCTGAAAATACTTCAAAAAAGGGTTAATTCCTCAGAAACTATTTACCAATATTCTAAGTCCTGAAAATATGCAAGTAGTTTCTTTTGAAGTACAAATTGCACGTAAGTTCCTATGATTTTTCAGACATAAAAATACAGTTAAGCATTCTTTCAAGCAAATTTCCTACCTGAGTGGTTTTGATCTCTTATAAAATTGTTTTTCCATTTTTAAACACATGTTTTTTCCACACAAAATTGTTGGAGATGTGGTATGGAGAAGTAGAAGAAAGCCTTAATGACAGACTTAGAATAAAAACATTCCTGTGTCTTGGCAACATGCCACTATATATTAATTCTCTGCATAATTTTGCGTGATGAAATAATTCGATTTTGGTAGAAGACATCTCGGTGCTTTTGCACACACTGATGAATTCTTTGGGATTGGAATCCAAATTAGTGTCATTTCTATAGTTCTGAAAAAACATGTGGCTAGGGGCAAAAAGGGATAAATGGTCGGGTCCTCCACCTTGACCAATACAGTGCTCAAACTCTGATGTGTTCCTGTTAATTCAGTAGGCGTGTGTCTCAGATAAAGCCTGCAGAAGTATGATGCTACTGCTCTGTTGAAAATGTATTTTTTGAGAATTCAATTAAAAATGTATTTAAAGAGGGAAGAAGAATCTGTACCCCAAGGGAGGGGGAACAGAATAATTGTTTGCTCAAAGATGGTAACAAGTGACTGCTGGTTGTAAAATGAAATAAAATGTTAGGCCAGGATAGCTATGGAACCTACCCAGGTAGAGATATACATGACTAACATATATCTTAATGCCCTTTAGATACTTAATGCCATTTATGGGCTTCTCCGTAACAGTTTACTTGTCAGATATGCAAGCAGAGGAACCAAGCAAATGATCTCACTGTGGAGGCAAGGGCAAAGAATGCTGGAAGAGATTAAATTACTAATTAAGTGCAATTTTTTCAGATATAAACTTCTTTTAGGTGTATTTAATCCTTGGTGAGGAGGAACAACCTAATGACACATGACAAACAATTAAGTAAAAAGGGGATGCATTCAGTAACCTCTGAACACAGCAGATGGGAATTAAGCACATGAGTCTTCTCAAAGGAAATCACGTTTGACAAGAAAGAGATTAAAACTATCTGAAAACGAACTACTTATATTCACGACCCTGGAAATCCTGCTCTCTTAGAATAGATGGCTAGTATTGAGCGCTTCTTCTTGTAATGTCACATACCTTTTGGCCTACACAAAAATATATTTAATCTATAGCTTGAATGAAAATTACAAAAGAGGCAGTTGAAGGTTAAAGCTGCTAATATTCCAGTCATAATCCAAAGTGCCTCACTACTTTCTTCATAATGAAAGAAAATAAAGATGGAGACACAGAATTTACTTCATATTTCCCATCTACTATTAGTAAATTGGTCTTTTATGTGAATTAAACTTTTTTTGTCTTTAATAAGTACATAATAATGCATCTAAATAATTGGAGATAAATAACATAGTTGTCCATTATGCTGAATAATATCTTGGTTTCTTTTCAAAGTAGATCATCTTGATAAGAAGTCAAGAAGAGAGACAATGACTATAGGCAAGCCCCCCCCTTTCTAAAAGGTTCCAAATGGTGCCCAGCTAATAAAAAAAAAAAAATTATTCAACATACAGTCTTGAAAAGATTGCACATCTGGAAAAATTTTCATGCGCTGAATAATTACAAATGACTGACAAGGTCAAGACATATAACTCAGATTATCTGTTAGTAAGAAAATTTAGCCAGCATACCAAGAATTTATACCGTGGATGTGTTCTTTTCTCCCTTTGATATTTACTCCTTAAATACCCACGAGCATTCTACTGAATTGCAGCACTTCACTGACCCTTGCATAACATGTTAAGGACCTTATAGTGTTATAGCATAACATATAGTTTTTATAGGTCAGTTAGAGTGCAACCTTACTGCGCACTTTAGTATGCTTGTTAAAGTGTGAATGAAATACATTTAGACTGGTGTCAATATGGAAAGTGAATAATTTTTCCATGTATCCCAGGTACATGGATTACAATGAAAACAATTCTGCTTGATGTGCTATGACAGTGGCCATTCAAGCGAATATCTGCTTAAAGAAAAACTGTTAAACTCAAGAACCAGGAGAATACAATCAGCAAAAAAAAAATCTTAATTGTGGAAAGTGCTTTAGTGCTAGATTTAGTGTATCAGAATGTAAATACATATATGTATATATGATACAACAAATACCTCAAAAATATGAGTAATTGGTTTCCTTACAAGTCCTTGAAAGAAAAATTCTAGAAACAAAATATTATCATAATGGTTTCTGAAAGAGTAAAATTAATGAACAAAAAATTCATAAATTCTTTGAAACCTCAGTACTTATATAAAAATCCTAATCTATTCACACAGTAAAAAATGTTAGTTCAAACTCTGCATAACGGAAAAAACATCTAAGAACTGTATTCTGGATAAAAAGAAGGCTGACTAAGGAACCATGGCAGATAACAGATATTTTTGAACACTGAAAGTGTGTCTGCGGTAGCTTTAGGTGAACCACAATTTTCCAAATTTTCTGATGCACACAAAAATGATGGTGACGTATAAATGAAACTCAAAGGAATCCTATTATAAAGAATCTGATACATGTTCACAAATGTTATATTCTTTCCTAGACTCAACATCCTCAAAATCTTTGTGTATTAGGTGACATAATAGGTAGCTATTGACTTCTGTTGAGATTCAATTGGGAATTATTAACCTGAAAGCCAGATATTGATCTAGTCAGAGAAAAGATAAATCTCTACCTGGAAGTACAATAAATCTTACAGTTGGCTGAAAACAGAAGTGTTTGTTGTTCATTTGTTACAGTACACTACTATCAAGAAAATTATTACTGGATTACTGAATTACTGGTGCAACTTGTTGAAAACAGGCACTCTCACACTACAATAAATTTAAAAACTTCACAATAAGGTCACACAGAACATAAAATATGACACAAAGTTTTATACAGCTGTTTCTCTTTCTAATTTGAGCAAACACAATTTTCAACAAAGTGCTCAACTTGTACTGTACATATTAGCATTGAACACCTCTTGACTTGAAACAAGCATTGTCTGAATTTGAAATTATACTGAATTTAGACAAATCCCATATTTGAGAATAGTAGCTCTGACTCTTAAGAACTCCTACTGGAGCAAGACTTTCTTAGGAATAATTCTGCGTAAATTTTGTTATTTGTCCTGGAAAAGTTGAAACTTAGTCACCCACAGCAAGGGAAGATATACAACTTTATGAATCAAATCACAAGTACCATAATTTCAAGCACCATATATTACAAACTTCCATGCTGGATTCTGTAAGAAAAAAAGGAAAGAAAAAAGAAAGTTCTCTTTCCTTTTCTTCTTCCTACATACCATTCTCATTTAAAATTAATCAAAAATGCATCAGTCTTTGTTTTGTACCTTCAGGTTTCAATTTTTGCTATGAGAAAATAACAAAACCTACCAACTTAAGACTCAACTTACTTGCTCAGTCATCAGTAAGTTTAACAAACAAAGTGCAAGAAAACAGATCAATAGCAGTGTCAGAGAGGTTTTTTCCTTCTGTGGGGTTCTATCTTGTGCAAATTCTTGCCTTCTGTGGACCTGGAATGACTTTAAAAAGTGGACCTCAATATCCTTGGTCTGTCCTTTCTAATGCCCATAAAATTTTCTGAAATTAGTTTAAATTTCATTTCATATAAAAAATTCTCAGTAGAGCAATACAGACAAAAGATAATAGGCCTGCCTTGATTTACTGTTTGGTACAAAGTGTCAGTGATTGTTCTAAGTGTGTATTCTAAATAATGACATGAAGACTCATTGAAACTTATTAAAATGTACTGGTAAACTAATCATTAGAAAATAAACTTCCAATAAAAACAAGAAAAGATGTCTTCCTTAACATGGCTGACCTTGAATTATACTGTTACCATAATTTTTGTATATAAATGACAAATAACAAAACCAACTGATTCCCTACCCTACTAACATTTAGGAGGATTAAAAAAAAGTTTGGAAGTTCGTAAGGAAGAAGGCTGTTTATTTAAGATCCAGTCGCTCACTTTGTTTAACTACCTATTGTCATGCTAAATTATTATTCTTGGTCTAATTGTTCTTGAACACCACATAACAGGCTATAAAAAAATACCCTGTTTCTAATTGTAATGAAAAAATGAAACAGCAATTCAGAGCATTATACATGTTTTCATTCTGAATTCTTTTCAGAATTCTTAAATTTCTTCTTAAATTTAAGCACAGAAACTTTTTAATGCAGTGTTTTCTTTATATATCTCTGTATAGGAAGTCTATCCTCTAAATTTAATCTCCTATAACAAGCATTACTCTGAATGTATTGCTCCGTTTTCTAAATCTCTGTAATGATCTGAAGTAATATGAAACAGCATACATAAAGAAATTTACACGTACATAACTGATATGTAAGTAAAAAAAAATTATCTCATGTACCAGGAAAGAACATATGAAAATCCATGGTACGGGGATGAATGGGGAGTTCCAAACAGGGTGGGCAGGAGTTTTTCTAGCGCAGATATTCCAACTGTCATCACATGCCATTTTTGGAACTGTCAGATCTTTTTCTTGTCCACCCTCTTTAAGACCTTCGTAAAGTACATAAATGATGAGGGTAAGCAGGACCTCATATTGTCAATCTTGATACAGTATAAATCCAGATACTTCATATCAAGGTAATGAAGTTATGCTGATTGACACCAGTAAAGAATCTTATCTGTTATTTTTAGGCAAAAAGCTTCTTAGTACGATTAGGACTAAGTTGTCAATCTAGTAATCTGGTTGATGAGTTTTTCACTCTGCAGGTGTTACTGGTGATGGGAGCTCCTATCAGGGAAGAGTGTCTTATATGAGCAAGGTTGCTGCTATAGCTCCGTAGAATCTGGACAATAATTACATTTTGTTTATACCAAAATATTAATAAAATCACAGGCAAAGAGAAAAATAGATATTTGGATCAGTGTTTTGAGGTCAGGAATAGGATACACAGACAGCATACCTAGTTGGGCCATTTGCTTCCTCTTAAGAACAGGCAATTAAATTAAAATCTCTCTACCTCTACTTCCCATCCTATATTTTAGACTGTCCAGAGTCTTTTACCATCTTTTCTTACTGAAGAAAGTTTGGCATAAAAGTGAAGCCCATTATCTGCTACAGCGTCACAGTGATGCTCCAATATACAACATGCAATAATTAAAGAAAGAAGCTTTGTGAGTGGTATATTTCCACCAATGAAACTCTCATGGTGAAATTTAGAACTGCATCTTATGAGACAAGATTTAAGTAAACCAACAGTATGAGTGTGAAATAAAATTCTGACTTCCTAAAACTCAGCTATTGTAAATTAAATCAAATATTGAAAATTAAATACATCTAAGTCAAGAGACAACTACAAAGAACTATGCATTTCCTAGATCTAGGACAGGTATTTGCTAACAATTAGTTGTGGTAACACTCAGGAAAGTGAAAATTAAAATTAAGCATGAGTATTTTAAGGAATTTCACATTTTCACAAATGTTATGGCTATTTTGCTGCTGTAATTAAGTAGCTCTGCTGTTTCTGTAAGAAAACTTCTAATACATAATTGTCCATGAAGTGGCAATGGTGCACAGTAGCCAGTTTAGAATCAGCAGAGGTTGCCCATTTGTGTCAACAATAGTTTTGTAATTTTAATAAGAAACTCTTACACTGGTAAAATTCTTTTAGTGATGAACATTCTCCTGTGTATGAGAAAATCTACAGCTTGACCTCAGAGGATATACTGTCCTAATAAATTATTTTAAATAGACATTACAAAGACATAACAAAAAGTTGTATTCTGATTGTCAGGAGACAAAAAAGTAAACCTTAAAAATATATTTTGACATGCACAAAACTTTCATACAGTGATCTGTAACAGCAATAAAATATCACTTAATATTTTGTATGAAATTTGTTACAGAAGTCATTTACAGAAAGATTGGAGAACAGATTTTTAGTACCCTTTTAAAAAGATTTCACTTGTCAAAGGAAAATGACACACATATCCTCAGAATCTTAAGATATTTTAATAGCCTATACATGCATAGTTTGCAAAGGACAAGGCTATATTGCTCTGCTTGTACGAAATTCTTTTTTTAAGAGCAAGATATTAGAGGCTTCTAAAAGTTATTTCAAAGCATTAAATCTTCTACTTTTGTTTTAATTCTGAAAATATTAAAGCCCTAGCAAAACAATTTTATTTACATAATAGCAAAATAATATAGATAAAGCGTGCAATTTTCAACTGTAAATGCCTTAAACCATTCATTTAAAAACATGGTCTGCAGTTAAGTGTGCCCACTTGTCTCTGAGAAATCATCCCTAACCCTGGACAATGAAATTAAAGATCCTTGTCTTCACCCTTAGTTTCTTGTAGCTACAAAAATGATTTGCAGAAGAATAAAAAGGATTCAGTCTTTCTGTGTAAAGCATGGGACAGTGATTACACTAGGGAAAAAGAGGGGTTTGATCATTTATTATGTCCTGGATAACACTACTGCTTATTGACTGTTGAAAATTTATGACTGCATAAGTGATATTGACCAAATGGCAGAACATTTAGGACCAAAGTCCAAACAGTCCAGTGTTGGTCTATCACTTTTCAGTCAGTTCATCTTCCCCGTCAGTGCCAGGTGAGAATCATGGACAGGAACTCCCATGTCCCGGGAAATGAATGCATGCCCAGGACAAACCCAGTGCCTCACAAACCAGTAGATGAACTGACTACTTGTGCACGCACTTCTGACCCAGAGCTCCTTCTGATTTTAAAGTGCAGTACATACCATGATGCATAGAAAATATTTAGGGATGATTAGAGAGCAGCCCAAGCCAGCTGGCTCCAGAGCAGCCCCTTTGACCCATAGCTACAGTTCCTTTGTATTTTCAAATTCTAGAAAGGTGCTGCTTGGAGTATGACTGCTGCATAATGTATGTATGTAATGCCTACATAGATTACCATTACATTTTGATTTCAGGAAAAATGTTGTACTATAGTGTCCAGAGACACACAGTGTCTTCCTTTGCAGTATCTACGGTTGTGGCTCTGTGCATTTTACAAGCTCTCACTATTTATTTGAGCTTTACAAATCCAGCACATAGGGAACTTTTTTTGAAGTCATCCCATTTCCACGTAAGTGTTTTTAGAGACATTTTTGAAAGCTATTTCTAGGAAAGGATTGAAGACATGTCTGTGTTTGACAGTCCTGCATAAACACCATAAATTCTCATAAATCTGTCAAAACGGAATTTTTTTATTTTCTTTTTTAAGACTATTGGTATTAATAAGGCATATAAAAAAGGCTGAATTTTCAGCACCTGGGAGTTATGAATTAAATTCATATTCTATAATGGCACAAAAGACAGCTTGGTAATTATATATCTGTTTACTGAATTTTGTGAGCAGTATATTCAAAGGCACATACTGAGTAAACAGTGAGAAAATATATGTAGAACTTAACCTTCTCTCATACTTCAAAAAAGTGTTTAAATTTTTTTTAAACTGCCAGCCCTGCAATTATGAAGTCTGAAGGCTACACAAGGCTTTTTTGTATTTGTGCTTCATTATTAAGGCTACACTTTCTCTGGAGGAAATATGGTCTCTTTTTAAAGGTGCAAAATGGACAAGAAACAAATACATCAATATACCCTGTATATATTTTAATGAGTAATACAAACAAAATGATGCTATCTGATCTTCTAAGAGTGCTTATGAGAATGCCTATGAATTTCCACCAATTTTCACTGCCCTTCAGCTTTACACTGAACAATTCTTGAGTGTCACTTGAGATGAGCTTGTTCAGGAACACACTACATTTAAAGAAATCCTCTGAAATATTCTAAACACTTTAGTATAGATTTTTTTCACATAAGAACTCTTACTAAGATTATTTAAGGACTGCAATACATCAACAACTATGAGTATTTCTGCATTGTTAAGAAGACCACTTTTCCTTCTTGTTTGTTTTCTTCTGTGGCTACCTATCATAGTTTGCAGAATGGTGATGTTCCCACTTCTCTGTTTATGGACAATAAAATGAGTTTAATACAATAGGCTTTTATGATCAAAAAGAATATTGGCTATAGCATAGAAATGCAAGAGCTATCAATAACTTATCCAACAAGGTCTCAAATAAAAATAGAAGAGGGAAAGACAATAAAAGAAGGATATTCCATGGTCCTTTCATGCTGTGTATGCACATGTGTGTATGTGTGTATGTTGAATTCTCTCCTGTGTATGTGTGTATGTTCGATTCCTTCCTCCGTCCTTTTGAACTGGGGAAACAAAGGTTATGAAAAGGATACATTTATCATGTGACAATCTAGCCTTCAATGTTCAAATTTACATAAATTAGTATCTTACACTGTAAACAACGGTGTAAAACTGTACTGAAAACCTAGACAAAGAAAAACAAAAACCAAAGAACCAATTTCTAACCAGTGTTTCTATCCAGCTTGGGGGTTTTTTCAAGGTATGTTCTGTATACCCTGTCCAAAACTTTATTCTGACAGGCTTTAAGAATTCTGTGCATTTTCCCTATACGCAGCAAATCCAACTAGCTGATGCTCCCAGTGAAATATATCCCAGTTTGGATTACTGACGTAGTAAACAGATGGTAAATACCTCCTCTCCTAAGGAAGGATCAACTTTGTTTGAAGCATTATTGGCACATGTTGATCTAACAGGTTTTAAACATATCTTTCAAGAAAATTGGCAGTTATTAACAGGCAATGCATTTCAGTACTTTAAAAATCTCATTATAATTTTTCCTAATGACTAGCCTTAACCTGTCTAATTACAGTACAGGTTCATTGTTTCCTGTTGTATTTTCCTTGAAACTGAAATTGAGTGAGGTATAGATTGCTTAAAGTACACATCACTGACTATATATTGTGAGGTTTCTTTTTTTAAATTATTTATTTTCATTTTTATTTAAACAGCTATTCAGACAGATCATTATAAGCAGGGACCAAGTTTAAGATAAATACCTTACTAAAAAATCTATGTATAAACATACTATCATTGGATAGTATTACCTTCTTTTTAAAAAATTATTTTATGAGAAGAAAAGCTACTTCTGTATCTTATTTTACAGTGCACTATCTATAACTATATTTCACCCTTTTCATGGTGGTGTTAACTGACAAGAGTTTATGGCACCATACAGTACAGTGTCACAAACAGCTTTTGAGCAACACTGTAATAATTTTCCAGACCATTAGGTGCATTCCCCACTTAAAAGACTGAGATGCTTATAGCAATGCAGAAATAATTCAAACAAGTGCACACAGCTGCAAACCCGCCAAATGGCAAAATACCGGAAGGAAAATGGGTTTTCAGTCATCACTTATAATCCTCTACTTCAATGCAATGTTTGTGTTTGGTATATATATTTCCTGATCAGCTGGCATAACACTGCCCGGCAACAATAGCGTATTTGCAAAGCCTAAAGAATGGAACCAAATTCTGGTTAAATAAACTGACTTCAGAAGGAATTATGAAAGGAAGTGAAGGACAAGTCATCACAGTTTTCAAGTCTAAATGATATGATTTCTCTGGTTTTGTGGTAAATTATCAGACTTTCTATGGAATTGCTTTAAGTCAGTGAAGAACTGATGAGGCTTCTTGAGAAAAACGTGAGCTGGGCCCCTCAGTGATCATTCACCAGCTTCGGACCAGGCCTAATGTTGGAAGGATGTCCGGAGTGAAGAGGAGTCCTCACAGCCTCTCAGAGAGGCAGGGAAGAGCACCTACATGTCTGTACCAGCCACCAGCCTCACTCCTCCTCACTGGGCATAACAGGACTTGTAAATCTGGTCCTCCAAGGAGATAAGAACACTCACAAAGACAGTCTGGAGAAGGTCAGACAGACTTTACTGCTGCTCAACAGGTAGAGGAGACCCAGTGTGTTTATTTTACCTCTGTATGAACTATAAATTCTGACTGAAAGTAAACAAGCAAGTAATCAAGTCCCTTATCAAGCCCTATTTACATACTAACTTTCAGACCCCTGAGAATGCAAATGAAGAGAAAAGAGAACATGCCTTACGTGTATAAGTCACAGTCACCAAAACCCCACCTATAGCATGTGATTGTTCCATCCTTTTGGGAAGGGCCAAAAATTATAATATAAAAGAGGGAGTTTGGGGTAAAAAGACAGAGAGGGGAAAAACAGCATATCTGGTTGCTCAGTATGAGTTGATGGACTCCCTCTCTCCCCCTCTCCTAAAGGGACAACTTTAGGTGAGCTTTGTTCCTCCAACTGCATTGGAAGAGACTCAGGAATATTTNTAATAATTTTCCAGACCATTAGGTGCATTCCCCACTTAAAAGACTGAGATGCTTATAGCAATGCAGAAATAATTCAAACAAGTGCACACAGCTGCAAACCCGCCAAATGGCAAAATACCGGAAGGAAAATGGGTTTTCAGTCATCACTTATAATCCTCTACTTCAATGCAATGTTTGTGTTTGGTATATATATTTCCTGATCAGCTGGCATAACACTGCCCGGCAACAATAGCGTATTTGCAAAGCCTAAAGAATGGAACCAAATTCTGGTTAAATAAACTGACTTCAGAAGGAATTATGAAAGGAAGTGAAGGACAAGTCATCACAGTTTTCAAGTCTAAATGATATGATTTCTCTGGTTTTGTGGTAAATTATCAGGCTTTCTATGGAATTGCTTTAAGTCAGTGAAGAACTGATGAGGCTTCTTGAGAAAAACGTGAGCTGGGCCCCTCAGTGATCATTCACCAGCTTCGGACCAGGCCTAATGTTGGAAGGATGTCCGGAGTGAAGAGGAGTCCTCACAGCCTCTCAGAGAGGCAGGGAAGAGCACCTACATGTCTGTACCAGCCACCAGCCTCACTCCCCCTCACTGGGCATAACAGGACTTGTAAATCTGGTCCTCCAAGGAGATAAGAACACTCACAAAGACAGTCTGGAGAAGGTCAGACAGCCTTTACTGCTGCCTCAACAGGTAGAGGAGACCCAGTGTGTTTATTTTACCTCTGTATGAACTATAAATTCTGACTGAAAGTAAACAAGCAAGTAATCAAGTCCCTTATCAAGCCCTATTTACATACTAACTTTCAGACCCCTGAGAATGCAAATGAAGAGAAAAGAGAACATGCCTTACGTGTATAAGTCACAGTCACCAAAACCCCACCTATAGCATGTGATTGTTCCATCCTTTTGGGAAGGGCCAAAAATTATAATATAAAAGAGGGAGTTTGGGGTAAAAAGACAGAGAGGGGAAAAATAGCATATCTGGTTGCTCAGTATGAGTTGATGGACTCCCTCTCTCCCCCTCTCCTAAAGGGACAACTTTAGGTGAGCTTTGTTCCTCCAACTGCATTGGAACAGACTCAGGAATATTTATTACATACATATATATATATATATACATATATATAAATACATACACATATATGTAGTGCTAATAGATCTTATTTTCTGTCTCAACACATAACACTGTAGCTAGTGCATTTATCACCAGCAATCCTCAACCTGCTGTTCTGTTGCTTCAATAAACTGCACTATTTGTGAACCTGGATTCTTTAAGTTCTCACTGAAGCTGGACAGACCTACGGCATCAGACTGGCAAACTGAACTATTTGTGAATCAGTGATTGCACAAGTTCTTTTTGTATACGACCACACCTATAGTGACAAAACTGCAGTATTTGTTAATCCGTGCTTGTGAAAGCTCTTACTGAACTCCAGGAGACTTACAGTGCTAGACTGGCTATGATCAGAAACTAAGCTCTGCAGCACACAGCCCCTCTGGTCCCTGAGAACCCACTGAAATGCAAGGGGTTTTATTTTCTGCTACATTTCTATACCCTTAATGCAAGAGGTATAAACCATCTGGCTATTTTGCACATATAAATGAGTAAGAAACTCAACTAGAAAAGACAATCATTTGTTTCATGCACAATTATGGCTTTGTGCCATTATCTCCATTCATCTCTGCAGTGATTTAAAACATGAAAAGGAAGTGAAATGTCTTCACACGTACACATATGAAGAAACAAAGCAGCAGCACTCAACTTTGTGTATGTCCAAAATGATGAGTAGTAAGAAATCCCCAAAGGCATAACTCCTCTGAAGCTTTCTCAGAGAGAACACCTACTCAAGCTGCTTTAACACCAGTGGAATTACAGATTCCTCCACATTTCTGAAGACCTCATAATGCCTGTGCAAAACATCCTAATTATTATTTTGCAAGAGATATCACAGCAGTGGAAACACTGAAAATATTAGGCAGAAACCTTAATTTATGACTTACAAAACAATTCCTTAGAAGTTAAAAAGGAAAAAGAAAATTTTAATGACTGTAGCCTTTAGTCCCTTGTTTCATACCATGGTTTCCGCTGCCTGGGGGAAAAGGACCTGGGGGTGCTGGTTGACAGAAGGCTGAACATGAGCCACCATGTGCCCAGGTGGCCAAGAAGGCCAAGGGCATCCTGACCTGTACCAGCAATGGTGTGGCCAGCAGGACCAAGGCAGTGATTGTCCCCCTGTACTCAGCACTGGTGAGGTCACACCTGAAATCCTGTGTTCAGTTCTGCCCCTCTCTGCAAGAAGGACATCGAGGTGCTGGAGTGTGTCCAGAGAAGGGCAGCAGAGCTGGTAAAGGGTCTGGAGAGTGAGTCATATGAAGACCAGCTGAGGGAGCTGGGGCTGTTCAGCCTGGAGAAAAGGAGTTTCAGAGGAGACCTTATCTCTGTTCACAACTACCTGAAAGGTGGTTGTTCCTTAAACTATAATTGCAAAATAAAAATGGAGCTGTTTTCTATTAAATTTAATTATTTTCTGCTCAGTAGAAAAAAAAACAAAATAAGTTTGCTCCCAGATTTGGAGGACTTTCAATCTTCCTTTTTCACAAAACCTTTATATTAGTTCTCAGCTATGCAAGTATGTTTGCATTATGCCATTAGCTAGATATGTCGGAAGTTGCGAAAACATTAGTCATCTGTACTTCAGTTACTGACAACTATTCCTTGGTGGACATTGAAGAAACATGGGAAAAAAGTGTCAGGTTAAGACTCTTGATGTTCTGTCTGATATATATCAAGTATATTTTAAAAATGTTTTTCAACGTCAGTCAAAGTTTGAAACAGCAAAATATTTCCCCATTCACAATCAGGATCAAAGTAAAACAGCTTCATGATTCTTTGTGAGGAAAAAAAAAGACTAAAGATGACAAATATTGAAGAAGTTAATTTTAAGTCATTTTGGTTTTAAATTGAATTCCCAGTTATGAACATAAAGTATTTCAAAGACCTTAAAAAAAACCCAAACAAAAATAACTTCTTCACAGAAAGAGTGATTGGGCATTGGAATGGTCTGCCCAGGGATGTGGTGGAGTCACTGTCCCTGGAAGTGTTTAAGAAAAGACTGGATATGGCATTTAGTGCCATGGGCTAGTGGACAAGGTAATGTTAGGCCATAGGTTGGACTCGGTCACCTCAAAGGTTTTTTTGAACCTAGTAATTCTGTGATTCTCTGATTCTGTAACTGTATGAAGTGTTTTAATTTCAGTTATCCAGGCTTTTCAAAAAAATACGTATCTTCTAACATAATCATTGTCAACTGTGATGGAAAACTATGTATCCAAAAGCTTGAAGGGGATTTTTTCCTTTCACAAAATTCTTGTTTTTATGTTTTGATGACTTTGTGGGAAAAAAACATGCATGTGTGTAACTAAAATGCTTGAGTATTGCAATTTCCTGCCAGAGGTGTCTGTTGGAAGCTGTAAAGGTTTTTTTATAGCTAGTACAGTAAATAGCATTCTGCCTTGAAAAACTGTTCAATCATCATGCCTGTCTTTCAGCCTGACTGCCTAGAATGTGGTAGAATAACTATATATTGTTCAAGTTATTTTTTGTTAAAAGCCTTTGATAGTATAGCCCCTAGCAATCTGTCATATTTCCTTCTTGAGTCGTGTCCTGAGAAGTAACTATGCTTATATAAACTTGCTCTTTACAGATCATAGCTAAATATCCTGCTGTATAACAACAGGTGATTTTATCTGTGCTGACACATTTGCTTAGATTTGTCACTCCTATCAGTTCCACTTCCACTCACACTTCCCCATCTTATAATTATAATAATTTTCATTACCAACCACAGTATTTTTTAATAAGCCACCTCTGACACTGAAGTGTCCGGATTGCCAGTTTTACATAGCTTTTAAATGGTTTGTTAAAACAGTAGAATCATCAAAATATTAGGGTTGGAAGGGACCGTTAAAAATCATATAGTCAAATCTCTTTGCAATGAGCAGGAGATTTAAAATAGACCAGGCTGTTCAGAACCCTGTCCAAATGGACCATGAATGTTTCCATAGATAGAACATCCACCACTTCTCTGGGCAGCCTTTTCCAGTGTTTCGCCACTGTCATTGCACAAAATTTCTTCCTTATACCCAGCCTGTATCTACCCTCTTTCAGTTTAAAATCATTGCCTCTAGTTGTATTGCAATCATCTCTGCTAAGAAGTTTCTCTCCCTCTTTCTTACCAGCCTCATTTAAGTACTCCCCTTAGAGCCTTCTCTTTTCCAGGCTAAACAGCCCTATCTCACCCATTCCTCATAGGAGAGTTGCTTCAGCCTTCTGATCATCTTGATGGTCCTCCTTTGGACTCATCCTAAAAGGCCCACATCCTTCCTGTGCTGGGGATGCCAGAGCTGGATGCAGTACAGCAGCTGGAGTCTCACCAGAGCAGAGCAGAGGAGCACTGACTCCTCCCTTTACCTGCTGGACAAGGATGGTCGGCTTTTTGGGCTGCAAGGGCACGTTGCCATCTCATGTTCAGCTTTTCATCCACCAGCACCCCCAGCTAGGGATAAGTTGTCAGTACAAAATATTTTTCTTACTAGAGGTGAGATATAATAGAAGTTGCACTGGAACATGCAATATTGGAGAAATAGAAACTTATAACCAGAACTTAATTTTGCAGCTAGATCCTATTACTGTCTCTGATAAAAAATACACTTCAAAGCCAGAGGTCCAAGACACAGTTAAAACCAAGGCTGGCGCAATACCCTTCAAAGTGACTCTATCAGGAATAAATTCAGCATAAGTGCACAGATGTAAAGCTATGTAATTCTGGAAAGAATGAAACAAAATGAAAATTCAAGGTCTGCATAAGCTTAATGCTTACTGCAGAACTGGACATGAAGTGCTTTAAAAATGCAAAATAAAAAGACTTTTCACTGATCAACTTAAATTCAGTCTGTGGAAATTAAACCATGCACAGGTTTCAAGTGGGAGGGAGCAGTCTTGCAAAGCCATTTTATCTTGTTTATTCCATTATATAAGTCTAATTTCAGCAACATTTGGCTTTTTTTTAACTTTCCTTGGTGATATATGTGTACTTGATCCAAACTGTCAAGATTTTTTTCTTTTTTCTGTTATTAGCAGTTCTCCCACATTATTTATCAGAACCTGGAGGAAGGAAAATGACTGTGTTGTTCTCCGCCCCACCCCTCCCCCACCACACACCCCCCTCACCTATGAGAACTGCCTCAGCAGAATATGTTTTCTTTTTCATTCATTATAGGGGCAGGGATGAAGAAACTATAGGTACTGGATAACTGTCAAAACACACAGCAAGAGAAGATGATGTGTTAAACCAGCAAGATCAGGTCACAGAACTCTGCTCTGTAAAGTGTAGCTATTGCACGTTTGTCAGAGAAAAGGAGAAGTGAAAAGGGATTGATGAGGGACTGACGAATTTACTCATTCTCCACTAGACCACAAGGTGCTGAAACTGAGTTTTTGAACAACAAAAATTTGGTGTTTGTTTACAGAATATGTAACATCTGAAACAGATAACAGCATAATTTAGATAATACACAATATCAGCTGCTGGTTGCTAAGGATGCTCACACTAACTTTGCTTACAAAAAAAGTGGCTTTCATTTTCTAATACCTTAGTGATAGTCTCCAACTAACCCTTAGCACTGAAGAACATTTTTATCTACTCTTTTCCTTCTCTCACATCTATACTCTGCTTTTCCTCCTAAGCCACTAACGCCCTTACTCTAAAATCCAGTAAGTTAACCAACAGCAGACACTGGCAGATACATTCATCATACTAATTACATGTTGCATGCTATGTTTCTCCCATCAAGTGCCTCCCACATATTTGATAAAAACCTTTCAAATCAAGAAGAAGAAAAATGAAAACAAGTCTCAAAGCCAAGCTCTGTGATTGAGAAAATCACTTATCCTAGTGCCACTGAACTACAAAATCAATTAATGTCTTCTATCATCTTCAGAAAGTGCTGTCTAACAGGCAGCCTGCAACAAATTACACTAGATTTCAATGGAAGTAATTTCTTCCATTTAGGATTAGAATGTAGGTAAATTGACCCTTTCTCTACATGTTCACAGCATAAGGAAACAGGTCCGTTTTCTTCTGCAAGCCTTTCAAAAGGATTTTGAATGGCATGCTAGGACAAACCAAGGGGTAATTGAAATTCTGGTTCAGGAACCCACAAAGGAATATTTAACTGAGGTATAATTTCAATGTAAAGTAACTTTCCCTAGATGCATTATTGCTTCATATAATTTGAACAGTGGAATTGACCTTGCATCTTAAATGGATTTAAAGAAAAAGTCAACCCACACAGTGTCTTTTCAAGTAAACAAATCTTCACAGCTATTTCATTACCATACTCAGTATCTCTGTTTTTTTTCTGCTTTGGCTTTGCAGATGTCAGCAATCATAATAGCATCAAGTAGATGTCTGATTCCTTTTTCACACCATTTTGCCAAAATTCACCTGACAGGGTATCTAAGTTTCACAGTGAAAACCACATTGTATGGATAAACCCTTGTCCCTTTCCTCCTTTAGTCAGGAAATATAGTTGTTTTTAGAGTAAGCAGAAGCAGATTGTTATTATGTCTTGAAAAAAAAACTGTCTAAAAGCCAGGAAAAGAACTTTACTGGACTCCTAATGGAGGTTTGTGTTAGATGCTTAGCTCCAAATTTTGAACATGATTGTACTTCTATTTAAGTTTCAATTTTGTTGGAAGGGTTTTGTTTCTCACTTGTTTCTGAATGGAACTGAAGCAGATATTTTTTAGCTGTAACTCCTCACCAGAAACATGCAGCCCATCTTAAAGAGTACCTGCTTTCATTCACCATTTTAGTTTGCTGAATTATCTAAGTTAGCATTTGTTAACTTGAGTGAACATTTGGAGTTTAAAACTGGTATTTGCAGTAGAAGATCCTTGACTGAAAGCTACACAAACCAAATGTAGCTTTGCTGATGCATATAAAATGCTAAAAAGCCTCTTTACGTAAACTTTCCTTGGGTGTTAACTTATCTAAGACACTGATTTCTCATTTACACTGTGAAGACCAATATTCTGCTGTGCAATAGAGAAAATATTTGAGCACTGACTTCTCTGCATTCTTTTCTTCCAAACAGGGCCTACACCTTCACTTCTTGCCAGAAGCCATTTTCTTGCAGTCACTTCTACATAATAACACTTAGGAGATTGTCATTGACAGGTTTCATGAACGATGGTCTTCAGTCTTCGCTCTCTCTTAAATAAACGGAAAGAAATACCACTGCTCCATTCCTCATCGTGGTAGGCAGGGCAAGGGATAGAATATGGATTCATTTCTTCTCCTGGGTCCTTAAGTGCCACACTTGGGGATAGCTTTAATATATGATCCACTCACATTGTATATGTTTAAATTCATTGTTAAATAAGGAAGAAAACCAGTCCACCTTTGACTGATGATTTTTAAAAGGACAGCTACCTCACTCGGATTATCTAAACTATGAACAATAAAATAATTTCTAATATAATAAATATGCTAAATATCCTGATACAGCTCAAAAATACATCCAAATAGCTACAAAATTTAGCAGACAGAAAAACACGGAAAAGACAGCAGATTTCATAAACTTTTGTACAATAATTTTGAATATGTTATTTTTGCATTTGGTGTAGTTTCCCCTTGTGAAGACCATATATTGATATTCCAGTAATGGAATATCAGCAGAGCCAAAACAACTTAAAAATTCTGATGCTAGATAGTCTTGAAAAATGTCACAGGGGAGAAAAAAGAAGACCATATCCAAAGGAAGTGTAAATGTACCATTTTTGGCTTACTTCAAAAACAAGCAATGGTTTATGGAGCTTCGTAATTCCCCCTTCATTCTCCTTTCTTCTATCCCAGAGGCCCCATATTACTGTGACCACTGTCCCAGACAAAAGAGCTTTGACACTTCAGGTGTCTGCCAGAAAAAGATTCTTCTGAATGACACAGAGTATTCCCAAGCTCCAAGGATAGTTTTGAGTTTTCTGCAGTAGTGAATATTTATATATTCAAAGGGGGGTTGCTGCAGTGGAACAAGGAGGGAAATCCTGCTATGCCTTTTTTTTGTAAGATTTTTTATATTCTGTCAGAAATGATGTTTACTAATCTGAATGAATCAGTAAAACAAGTAATGAATTTCAATTTATACCCAAGCACTATTCATTCACTTTAGTTCCAGTCACTCCTGCATGAAAATCCTGTAATTACATTCCATTCTATTTAGAGCCATTGTATCTATTCTTTACATACAGATATATATATATACACAAGTCTCAACATACTTCTTTTCCTTCCTTTTGATATTTTTAAGAAGTACCCTCTATAAACCTTTACATAAGTATGGAAGTGTGAAATGGTAACTGTGAAAAACTATAATAAGATTAAAATCCTTACATCTTTGTGTTTTCTATGTGAACATCTGCAGGTATGCAAAAACAAGGGATATGAAAAGTCTATGTGATTGATTGCTTAACTATGAAGTGGATGCCACCCACATCAACAGTTGGCAGTAAATTTATTCTTAGTACAAATAGCTTGCAAGTCACATTTATGTCAGGCTGTTTCCTGGGTAGACAAACACTGCACTGCGCTGATCTTGTTTACAGAGACCTAATGCCCCACAATTTGTTTGTTGTTCATTGTTTGATTTTTGTTGTTGCTTTTTCCATTTGTTTATTTCTTTAATTTTCTAAGCTATGATAAGATATGAACTGACACAGTGGGAATCTTAATCTTAAGAAAGCACTTTTGCTTTCTTTGTCAGATGAGGCTCCATCTTTTTGAGAACTGGCTACTTGACACATTCATGGCCAGGAATAATTCTTTACATGCAGGGATGTACACTTGAAAAATCAGGCAATAAATCTAAATGCTCTCCCTTGATGTAAAGGAGAAAAAACTCAGTATTAAAACACTGGGTTTTTTTACTTTTGTGTTGTTACTACTGGTAAATACATACATCTTGGGTAGATTAGCTAAAGAGAACAGTACAGCTTACTGGTCCTATTCTTTTTGCCAGTGAAGGTTTGTTCTCTAGTAAATCATCAGCAAATTGACAATCTCATGGTGTAAAACTACTTGATGGATCTTTCATTTTTCTGCCATACCGATGGAAAAAATATTTTATTACTGTGAACACAAAGCATCACTGAGAAAACAGAAAAAACCATAGATTTATGAACTATTTTTAAAATGCGTATTGATAGAACACACTAGTTTTTCTTAGAAGCTATCTATTAAATTATTTACGTACCCATACCATAGAATTGAAATTAAAATACGATCAATAGAGACATAAAATATCTTAAATTTCCCTTCCTATCCTGCTTTTACTGGTATATGGCAAGGTGTGTAACACTGTAGGCTGGTGGGCTTCAGAGTCTGCTCAGTAGCAAAACTGGGCTTCTGCAAGAAAACCCTCAGTATAGAGACATCACTCATACTGTGAACAGTTGAAATATTTATTCCAAGTAAATTTTTCCTCTATTCTTTATGACAGCTCAGATAAGCCTGGAGGAACTATGGTACATTGTGTGGCATTACACATGTGAGTAGCCTCTTTCTCATTTTTAATGTTGCCATTTCATGTGTTGCTTCATCACTGCAAAAAGCACCCCTACTATCAAGCTATGTAAATTGCATACAACAAATAATGTATTGTTGAATTGATTTAATTTACTAATGTACTTTCTATTCTCCATAACTTTTTTAGAATTTTAATGTTATCCTCAAATTCGTTCATGAATGTTGTTCTTTCTTCCTATTAATGCTGACATTACTGTCATATTTATTGATAAATTTTAAAAAGTTTATCTAAGTGTCAGTTGAAAATACTTCTGTAAAGAGCATGCCACTTTCAGTACAAGACATAAATATATATACATATATATATATATATATATATATATGAAGTTCTTCATAGTTTCCCCATTGCAGCAATTGGGTTTTTTAACATTTGTAGCAGAATGCCTCTTAGCTACTCCTTTATTCTTTATTCTGCAAGTACTAAAATCACGGAATCATTTTTCTTGGAAAAGACCTCTAAGAACATCAAGTTCAACCATGAACCACTGCCAAGTCCACCACTAAAACATGTCCCTAAGTGCCATACCTACATGTTTTTAAAATACATCCGGAGATGGTGACTTAATGCTTGGTGGCCCTTTCAGTGAAGAAATTTTTCTTATCCAATCCAAATCTCCTCTTGTGCAACTTCAGGCCATTTCCTTTTGTTCTATTTTTTGTTACTTGGAAGAAGACACTGACTCACACCTTGTTACAACCTTCTTTCAGGTAGTTGCAGAGAGTGACAAGATCTGCCCTCAGCTTTTTTTCTCCAGGATAAACAACTCCAGCTAGGTAGCTCGCTCTGCAGTTCCCCCACTAGCATCACTTCGAGGTTGTGTGCTGGTTTAATCTGGGGCACAGTAAATTTTCTTCACAGTAGCTAACATGGGGCTATGTCTTGAAGCAGCTGAGTGTTGCCTGGTTTCCAGCTGGGCTGAAACCATGACACCTTGGACTAATAGAGCAGGTAAAGGTTTGTCTTCCATGCTTGAAGCAGCCCTGATACAGAGAGTTCAGTCATCCCAGTTGCAGCCTGCCACTGCAGCCCTCACCACCACGTATCTGTAAGGTCCCATGTCCCCACATGAATATTCAAGAACCTCACATCAAGTATTCTTACCAGATGTTATTTGACCCGACCATAGAAAGTTCAGTCGTAAAAGATTCCAAACCCTTTTGAATAAGATGGATAACTTGGGTCCTGTTTGGCTGAGAGGATTTTCTCTTTCCTGTGAAACCTAAGGATTTGCAGGGGTTCGGTTTGGATTTTTGTTTGTTTGATTTTTGGTTTGTTTTTCTTGTATGTGTGTTTGTTTTTTTGTGGTCTTTGCCTATTTTTAACTCATAGAACCACGGAACAGCTTGGGTTGGAAGGGACCTTTTAAAAGCCATCTAGTCCAAACTCCATTCAATGAGCAGGGACATCTTCATCCAGATCTTGTCCAACCGAACCTTAAATGTTTCCAGGGATGGGGCATCCAGCACCTGTCTGTGCAACCTGTGTCAGTGTTCTACCA
>VZRQ01003005.1:0-117034 GCA_013397975.1 Machaerirhynchus nigripectus | reverse complement strand
GGCAAGGATGCGGGGCGGAGTGGCAGGAAGGCGGTCAGGAGCACAGGAGGGCAGGGCAGGTGCGAGGGTGAGCCGGTAGGCAGGCAGGCAGAAGGCAGGCTGGGGCCAGGGCAAAAGAGGGAGCGAGCAGAAACGGCGAACAGCAGCAAGCCCCGGTGAGCAGCAGTGAGCCCTGACGAGTTGGTTTTTATACTCCCATGGCCCCTCCCAGAGTCTGCCTACTATCAGGGGACCATTGGTCCAGTCCAACCTTTCTTTGCTTTCCACTGGTGAAGACCATCCTGTAACCTGGTTGGGGAAGCCCCTCCACAGTGTCTCCTACTGCCTGCCTCGCGTGGGGTGTTGCCAGGTGAAGTCACCCGAGGGACAAGGCTTCCCCCACTGCTGGCTGCCTCCTGCAGGTGGCCCATGCACACCTCTCCTCCACATGACTCTGACAGCCCTGACAACTAGAGCTGAGGCAAACTAAAACGGCTCCTCACACTACATTAATAAACACTTCCATATGCAACAGACACAGAAAGCAATTTTCCTTTTCTTACAGTCCTTTTTTGGATATTTGAGGACTCCTTTGATTTATTTTCCCAGTCATTTCCTTCTTAGCAAACAAGGAAGAGGGTCTCAATATGCATTTTCAGCAAATTTTCCCTGAAGTCTTTATGATACTTGTTAGCTTTGCTGGACCCTTCTAGACTCCATCATTTTACAGCACCAAGAACCTGGTACAAGACTCAAGCTGACGGTACACCAAAGTCAAACAAAGTAAAAAGATTATTATAATGTGTCTTATAGTCATTTAGTGAAAGATTTTGGTGGGGGAAATGTTACTATGTATCACTGTCAACAGTGCCCTATATATCCTTCAATCACCATTATATCCTAAGTTTCTACTAAGTTAATGTTTTGTGACCTCTGTATTACACACAGTACTGATTCTGTGGCTTTTTGTTTCAAACAGTAAATTTTCAACTTAGAACTTTATTACTAAAATGTAGCATCTTGGAAGATATTTATACAGGTGTGATAAGAGGTAACTTCTACATTCTCATTCAGACATGTAATCATGCCATCTCCTAACCAATGAAATATCTTCTCAACTGATGAAGAAAACTACATGCTTCTGGGATGCTGTGGACTTTCCAATGGGACGATAAGTGACAGAAGTACCCATTTACCTCAAATAACCATAAAAGGTGTCAAGACCGAGACGCAAAGACACAGATGGATATATTTAACTGGATGAACATATATAAATAACAGTTTCAGAAGAAAAACTTTCTATAAGAGAAGGAAAAAGGGATTCAAAGTAAAAAATGTAAGCTATGCTGGAACATTTATGTTTTTGAGGATTTGAATGTTCCATGGATTCATCAGCTTGGGAATGAAAGAGAACAATTTTAAGCTTTTAAACAATTTTCCTTGGCATCGCTAAGAGGCATTTTCTAAAGCCTTTCAAAAGTGACACTCTTCTACGTAAAACAAGTAAATGTGGAAGAGGCAAGCAGTTCTCATAGTTAAATTTTTAAATTAAATTATTTAATTTGGTTATCATCTAGGCCATATTAGAATTTCTAAAAGTGTAGAAAGATGAGCAGTAAAGTTCTAGAAAAGCCATGAAAAAAGAAAAACTATGAGCTTCGTTTGCTAAAAAAGAGCAGGCTGGAGATCCATGTTACTCATTCATTCCTTGAGATCCAGTACAATGTAATATATAAGGAAGTAATAATAATGTATTTTTTTTAGATAGAACTCATTAAAGACCGTTAAAGGATAAACACTGTGGGCTGTTCCAAGGTATATCTCCAAGGTATGTTTTATAAATAGTGTTTGAATTTTTTCAGCAAATTTTGAAGTGAAAAATATTATATTTCAGTCATTCAAATGAAAATACACCTGTTACTGAAACAAGGTATGGACCAATGCATGCCTGTTATAATTCTCCTCTCCATGTTAACTGGGCATCTGTGCACTCAGCTGATTTAACTTTAAATACCTGCGATAACTAAGCTTGAGATGGTTGTCTAGATTTTCTATCAAACTAACTAAGAGAACTAGATACTTCTAGGATTCTTTAGATGTCTCAACGAAATGAGAACTCACAGAAATTCCCATTTCCCCAAAACATAAAAGGATTTGAGGCTGACTAGCTCAAACAAAGAAAGGTGTATTTGGACAGTATTTACATTCAGTGTACATTCATTTAGCTTATATCAATTTCTCAAGTGTTCCAGGTCACTCTGTCAGGGTCCATTCTCTCTGTCATTTCCTACACTGTTTTTCAGTATTAAGCAGTATTCAGTGGTCATTACATAATTTCTTCAATCCACTGGTAATTGTTTGCTCATGTACTGCAAGAGGCTCATATAAAGGCCCAACATCCTAACCATGGTTACTCGACAACATCTGTTGCTATTGTACCTCTCTGGAACAGCTAAGAAAACCTGAAGGGTCAATAGCTGAGGTTTGCAGGAATATGGTAGAACAATTTCTCTTCTACAGCAGCAGTGGACCAAAGTTCTTACCACAGAGTACAGGAGTCTCAGCAACTGAGGGTATCTAGCTGAGAAAAAGGGATTAACCCAGTGGTCAAGACTTGCCCTGACACTGAAATTGATTTTCTTTTCTTTCTTGCAGGTTGTTCCCTCCATAGAGAAGCACTTCAGAGAAATAAAAAGAGGCACATAGTGGCAGTGGAAATATTTAACTATTACATACATAGGTAATTACTTTTGTGACATCTGAGAGGTCACAAGTTGGCTGTGTAGGTGTAATGCTAGGTGTAAATGCTACGTTGGTCTCACAATATGTCAAGAGAGCTGGGAGGTAAAAGGTAAGCTTACTTCATGTTGCTATCAGGGATGCAGAAAAGTGCAAGAGGGATGCTCTGGTGGATTGCTCACGGCTTGATGGCAAGGAAACTCAAGTCCAGAGTCTCTGCGGAAAACTGCCAGGTTGATAAATAAAACCTGAGATGCAGGTAGGGACTTATGTTCTCACTGTGCAGATGATAGTGCAGTGTAGAGAGGAAGAATTTTGCAAACAGGAACCAGGGAACCTTTTAAAACAAGAGAAACCTGGACAGACCCATCATGCTATACTTTAATAGTAATGGAGCCAAGCTGCTGGCACTGGAAATTAAAAAGTTCACAGAATACCAACTCCTGAAAGAAATTCTATAAAAAAGCTTAAAAAAACTGGTCAGAAAGGTGAAAGATGAGCTTTAGTGTAGAGAAAAGTACAATAATACACTAGAGAAAAATTACCTAAAATCTGCCTATGCATACTGGTGGTTAAAACTAAGGAAGACAAAGGTTTTAGTTAAAGCTGGCAGTTTTAGATCACAGGAATAATGTCAACTGAAAAAAGGAATAAAATGGATATGATTTGGATATGTATTAGGAATAGAAGAGGGGATGACATTGTGCCACTCATTAAATCCTAATGGGTCCACATCTTGCATACTGAGATGTTCTGGCCTTCAAGTGTAAAAACACACATCTTAGAGTCCAAGAAGAGTTAAGTCAGGAGCAGAAATGAACCAGTAGAATGATTGTTCAGTAGAAATACTTTACAAGGACCAACTAGAGAGGCTCACATTCTTTGATCTATTGACTGAGAACTACAGGTAGATACACTCTAAGTTTATGAATGAGGAAGTTAATGCATTTTGCTGCAGGAAAACTAGGATTGTTACATCATTTTGTTTGCTTTTTAAATTTTATTATTATTCAGTATTTCTATCAAAGACAAAGGAGAGTTCAGTGAAATCTCAAAGTCAGAAGACAACAGTAAGTTCTTCTGAGGTAATAAAATGTAAGATAAAATAAACACTAAACTGTTGTTCAGCAAATTCAACAACATCATAATTGAAGACAAGAAATGAAACTCCTAAGAAAGGCTGGTTGGAAAGAGGTATAAATTATGTCTTTAAAATGCAGGTAGTGAACTTTTGGAAGTTGTTACCACAGAAGAGTACTAGCAAGTTCAGAAATGACCGAAGTTACAGACAGTAGACTCATAAAAGGATAGTGTAAAGACTAGGCAAGGTGACAAACCCTTACAACACTAACAGAACCATTCTAGATGCTGGGAAAGTATAGGAGCAAAAGGTGCCCAAGTTACTCTACTGACACTGTCATCCCTACTGAAATTGTCAGAGGCAGGATACTGGGCTAGATGGACCACTAACCCAGAAGGGTTTTATAATATCTTGATTACTTAAGATTGCTTTGTTCAATAGGTTTTTCTACTTTCCAACTTCTCAGTAAAGACTGAATTATTCATGTATTCATGGTTCAAGTAAAATCAAATAAAATATATCTAATAAAATACAGGCTTAGGTCTGAGAGGTAAGCTCAGTTCTAAGAGATTATGGCAACTTGTGCCAAAGGCAAGATTTACATAGATTTTCAATTCCATTCACTCAGGTATCAAAAACTCTGTGATGTTTTATAGTAATGTAAAAAATACTAACAAGCGACAAGATAAAGGAATGTACACATACACACAAAGAGACAATAACTGAAGGTTTATATGTCATAAGTGGGAAAATAAAGAACACTAGAGTACTAGAATACTAGAAACACAGGACAATCTTACAGATGATTTGATCTAACTGTTTCCCTTGGGTAGCTACTACTTGTGAAATGATAATCCAGGAACTTTGTTTTCCAGAAGTAGCAGAAGCTGGTACAGAAGCAGTTGAGAATAAAAATGCAGCACAAAATTACAATAAACATAGCAGAGTTATTATATTGGACTTAAACACAGCAAGCAGTTATTAATTTTGTTGAATGGACTTGCTTATTTAGTTCACATGTATTTAAGTCTTCACTCTGTCAATAATCAATGCAAAAGACAGCACCAGTTTAATCAGAAAGAAATTAATTTGGCTGGAGGTGAAAATCAGAGTGTGAAGGGATATTGAATTCAAAATATAAATAAATTGTACTCTCTCCTTCTATCCACATTTTTCTCTTTACATTAATTAGTGTAGTACAATCCTATTATGGGAACTGAAATTTCAAAACTGTTTTCTTAAAAATGCTTTGATTCTAGGGACTACTAAATTCATAACTTGAAGTAGCACATTTTTTGTGAAGTAAAATCTTAGGATTTTTTGCATTCTGCAGTCCAGAAAATGGGTTAGTGACAGAAGCTAAGAAATACTGCAAATTTAATGTATCAGTTTTTGACTGCATTATAAAGAGTAAAGACTAGTTTATGATGATCTATTTACTAGTAATTTACTAATTTATGATGTTTATGACTTTTTTTATGGAGTACTGCATCCAGCTGTGGAGGTCTCAGTACGAGACATGGAACTTTTGGAGTGGGTCCAAAAGAAGACCACAAAAACCATCAGAGGGCTGAAGCACCTCTCCTGTGAGAACAGGTTGAGAGTGTTGAGATTGCTCAGCCTGGAGAAGGCTCCAAGGAGACCTTACTGTGGAATTTCAGTACTTGAAGGAGGCCTATAAGAAGGGTGGGGACAGACATTTTAGCAAGGCCTGTAGCAGTAGGACTTACATAGATATGGGAGTGTAACATTTTCACAAATTCAGAAGGAATAGAGAATACAGGGAATTAGAATAGACTATTTCAGTTGGACGGGACTTGTAATGATCATCCAGTCTAACTGCCTGACCAGTTCAGGGTCGCCCAAATTAAAACATATTATTAAGGTCATCATCTAAAAGTTTCTTCAATACTGACAGGCTTGGGGCATCAACCACCTCTCCCCGTTTAAACATTTTCTTGGCCAGTTTTGAACCATTCCCATACATCCTGTCACTGATTACCAAGAAGAGCTCAGCACCTACCTCTCCCCCTCACCTCCTCAGGAAGCTGTAGAAAGCAATGGGGTCATCCCTCAGCCTCCTTCTTTGCAAACTAGACAAGATCAAACTCCTCAGCTGCTCCTCACAGGACGCTCCTTCCAGCTCTTTGTCACCAAATTTGTTGCCTTCCTCTGGGCACACTGAAAGACCTTCACATCCTTCTGAAATGGTGGGGCCCAGAAGTTCACATAGTACTCAAGGTGAGGCCACACCAACACTGAACACAGTGGGATAATCACCTCTTTTGACCAGCTGGGGATGCCCTTTCTGATGCACCCCAGGATGTGGGGTCAGTAACCACTAGACTGCCAGAGCACACACTGCTGACTCATATTGAGCTGCTGCCAACCAGCAACCCCAGATCCCTTTCTGCAGGACTGTTCTCCAGAAAATCCTCTCCTTGTTTATACCTGTGTCCAACATTACTCCATCCTAGATGCAGAACATGACATCTGGACTTGTCAAAATTCATCCCATTGACCATAGCCAAAAGCATCAATCTGTCTAGATGTCACTGTAAAGCCTCCAACACAGTGGGATAATCACCAGCGCCTCTCAAGAGGGTCAACAGCACCTCTCACTTTGACATCATCAGAAAACTTGCTAAAGGTGCATTCAACTCCTTCCTCCAGATCATTGATAAACAGATCGAATAGGATTGGCCCTAAAATTGCACCTGAGGAACATCATTGGTGACCAGTCACCAGGCAGATGTAACCCCATTCCCCACAACCCTCTGAGCTCTGTCCTTCAGCCTGTTCTTCTCTCAGTGCACTGTGAACTCACTCATCCCAAAGTTGGGCAACTTCTCCAGAAGGATGCTGTGAAGGACAATATCAAAAGGCTTACTACGGACACATGGACTTGTGAACATTCATTTGATGCAGCTGATCCCTTAAAATTTCGTTGTCCACAAATGGACAGTTACTGTTCCCACACTTGTCTGCGCCCCTCTCTCCTTCTTTTGACTGCCCAGTCTATTTTTCCTTCAGCAGCTTTCATGACCCCACTTCCACAAATGCCTGAGGGGTGTAACTTTTCAGAATAAATGTTTTCTCTAGAGGTATATTTTCAAGGAACTGTACTCCGAAATTTTACAGGTGTTACTCATTGGGAAACAATTCCATTAAGGATACAAAGCAAATGTAGTCACCAAATAAAGACAAGATCTTTTTCTGAGGGAAGGCTTTAAAATAATAAAAAAAAATTGCAGTTCCTTGTCAAAATACTTTTTTTTGAAACTTGCATTAAAAAGAAGGTTTTCCAGTTTGCTGTCTGATTATAGTTGTGTCAAATAAATTATTAATAACTCACCATTCATTTCAGTGTTGTTTCAGTAATTTAAAATATTTCTATTAAACAGTTCATGTTAAATGTAAATATTATCAATTTAATTAATATTAGATGTTTGGCTACTCTCTCTGAATATAGAAAATATGGCACATACCCACTGTAATATTAACAAAAGGTTCCAGAACCAGGACAGTTGCTTATAATGCCACAAATGTCCTTTTCAGAGAAGAGCTTATTAACAGAGGAGAAAACCCACCTTTACCCTTCAATATAAAATATTTCATGAATAGAAAGTAATAAGGGAATCTGAGTTGGGACTTCCATCTCATGGGTATATTTCAATCACCAGTTACAGAGTATTTGTTGCTGTGAAAACTGTTCTAGTCTGTATGGGAAACTGGTAAGTCAATTTAAATAGCAAATAAACTTTAGTAAACAAACTTCTAGATAAAATAATTTCAAAATTGCCTGTAAAATTTTCTTTCTGAAGATATCAAAACAATAATATCGTACTGTAGAATATTTTCCTTCTTTTCTGGCAAAAACAATCATTGCCACTTCCATTTTTTTAACCTGAAAGTGGAGCTAAACAGTAACAGTGGGCCATTTTAATGATATTCCTCATGTGCAAAGTATAGGCTCAAACACCCTAAGCAAAGGAAAGTATGAAACTCCATCTCCTACATAACTGCCTACTAGATAAAATGGAGAATGAAATCATCTTTCTGTTGGCACCTTCGTAATTCCAGTCCTCAATTTCTCAACTTTATCATGAATGCACCAAAACTAATTATATATTTGGTGTCACAGGCTCTGAACAAGTGACTGAACAAAAACATATTTTTTTTCTCACTGAAGAATGCTATTGAAAAAAATCAGTTTGACTTTAATTTCTTCCATCTTTTTCCCAACTAATCCTGCAATCAAACAAAATAAACAAATAATTCCCTTAATGTCAAACTATCAACATTGGAAGGACCGAATATTTTCAGGCTCAACTGCAATGTCCTGCGGTTTCACTGATGGATACGTTCACTGCTGATATAATTTGGATGAGCTAAAGAGAGACACATGATCTACTCAAGTGTAAAAAGTATTTAATACTTTGTTTTGGAATTAATTGAAGAAGATATTTTTCAAAATTAAGCAAAAGTGTAGCTAAATGAAAAAGAGAACAAATAATACTTTATTGCTATTGACAAAGCAGTCAAGCCAACAACTATCACAGCACAAAATCATGACTTCCTAGCTGAGAAAAAAAGGTTTGATTCAGCTCCAGCTTGCACTGCTGTAATACTTACCATTTAACACATAAGCTAGAGTTTTGTCAGTATGACATCCCATTCCTATTCCTGGGATGCACATCCCAAAATAAAGGGGTTTCTTCATCGACATGCAGTCATAGCAGCCAAAATCACTGCTCCATAGCAGAACAGACAACTTTCGTTGTGCTAGAGGTATCAATTCCAAATGTGTTCTCTATTAGATCATTTGGCAAAAGCGCAAATACAACATTTATTATCTTTACATCAGTGAAATAAGAATTAACAAAGTGGAAAGATAAAGGTATATGTATAATTTACATATACATTTTATTAGGTATATGTAATACTGAGCTACAAAACCCCCATGAATCATAGAATCATAGCATCAAGGGGTTGGAATGGACCTTAAAGATCATCTATTTCCAATCCCCCTGGCCTGGGCAGGGACACCTCCCACTAGACCAGGTTGCTTAAGGCCTTATCCAGCCTGGCTTTGAATGCTGCCAGGGATGGGGCAGTGACAACCTCCCTGGGCAGCCTGTTCCAGTGTCTCACTGTCATTACAGCAACAAATTTCCTTCCTAATATCTAAGCTAAATTTCCCCTGTTTCAATTTGTACCAATTACACCTTGTCCTATCACTACAGTTCCGAACAAAGAAATCAAAGCTATTGTTTTTCAATGGTCTAATTAGATTTTTAAGACTACCAGTCATTCACCAGTCTCGTTAAGAAGAGTCACAAGGTGAAATCACCTATTAACATAAAATATGAATGATGATGATGGCTGGCACAAGGTTTTACTGGAGCATATGTACCATGAATAATTAAGAGCAAATATTGTAAAATCAGAATAGTCAGATCATGTTTGGGATATATTATCATGACTCTATTGGCTTCATTAGTATTGTGAGCTTTTTTCTTATTTGTCCATGTGAAAATGGAAATAAGTCAACTCTTTTTAATGCAAAAATAATTAGACCATTTTGTACTTGACACAAAAAAGGCCCACAAAATAGTTAGTAAGTGAGAATGATATGATGATGTGCTAACACATTTTCCAAGAAACCAATAATCAGTGTGTTCTTAAAATGTCAGACAAAACCACTACCTGGGTATAACTGATATAATCTACTATATGTTCCAACCATACTGAAACTTTTCCTGACCTTCTAAGATGCAGAAAAGCATGCAATTGTTCATTACCAAAGAGAAGAATGTCATGTTCAACTAAGACCAATTCTGAAGATATCTATTTGAATTATTAATTACAGAAAAGGGGAGCATATATATAACTTGCTTAACAAAAAATGCATTGGGATTGTCAACAGTAATGCATAAGGTAAGGGTCTTCAAAGAAGTAATGGATGCTTACATGGGCCCACCCTTGTTACACAACCAACACTACAGTGTCCTCTCACATGGTAAGAATGAAAATGGGGCATACGGATTTTGGCTATGCATTAAATATATTTCCTGTCATCAGAGAATAAGAATATGTCAGGAAATAAATACCAGAACATTTAGTATGATTCACAGTCCTCTATGTCCTTAAGTGAGGAAACCCAGAAACAGGAACCACAAGATTTTTGGTATCAGTGAGATATTTCTTTTGTACTAGTTTTGATAGAAAAGAGTTTTGTGAGGACACGTTGTCTCAAAAACAGAGAATTTCAAAGAAAGGCATTGCTTATGCAAATACAGTCCTAAGGTTCTCACAGACATAAAAATCATAGACATTATAATGAAATACTTCAATTCTACTTTAGCTAAGATCTTCATTCATTATTTCATTTTGTCTTGCCTAGACTAATACAGTAATTTCTTTCATGGTTTCTAAAAATTCCCATATTTTTAATGCAGATTCCTGAAAGACACACAGTTCATATCTATCCCCAAGATGATTATTATTTTTCTTCAACATCTCATTAAAGATAGTTTTAGCTCTTGCAATCCTGAAAATAATAGCTTTCTAATTTTCTCAAAAAGTATTAGTTGTTTTTTCCTATCTTCCTGTTTGCCAAACACCATCTTATTCTTAAATATGGTTATCTTGTTACTGGCAGTATCTGATATTCCATCCTTTCGAAAGAGCTTTTGCATGCTTTTGCACCTTATGGCTTCTTTATTTTATAAAACCCATGCATAGTGTTTTATCTCCTCTTAAAGAAGTAAGAAATTTCTAAGTCTAATGAACAAAAAAAATTTTTTTGCCACAAAGATATCTAGACTGCATGAACTGTAGGAGTTCACGTGTGTAAGACTCTAGATTGAAACAGTTAAAAAATCTGTTTCCATTATCCTAATCCATTTGATACACATTAGGGCATTAGCCAATGTAAACACAGGCTAGTATTAAAGCTAAGCACACTACAACTGTTTACAAGATCAGGGCTTTATCTTGGAGTTGCAGAAATTAATACGCACAAGGAATAACAGAACAGAAAAAACTACATTTACCAGTTCAAATAGGTCTGGATTATGAAAGTCATGAACTATGATTGTGTACCACTGATAATCAGAGCTATTGTTTAATATATTTGTTGATTTATTCTATCATGCTGAGTATAAACGTAAACACAAAATCTCATTTGAGAGAGTAGTTCCAGGTAGAGATTTCATAGTAGGTCTTATAGTCACATTATATTGTATTTCACAGAATGAGTGAAGATAGAAGCAGGAAAGCTAGCTGAAACTGGGATCCAAGATATTACAACATAGCAGAAATTCAAACATTTAGTTTTCATATGTACTGCAAATTTTCTTCTATAAACCAAAACATCTTTAGAAGTTTTAAGGTCACAGTATAAAGGATCTTAAATCTTTATGTGAGATTATCCTGCATACCTTCATAATTGCAACATTATTTCTAACACTGAGGATAAAAGGCTAATTTTTTTGAATGCCTGTATACAGCACCAGTTCAGATAAAAGCAGGTAACTGTTATTTTCATTTAACTGGGGACAAAAAAATTCCATTTTTGCACAGAGTAGAAATACTTTTTTAAATCAAGATACTGCAGAAACAACAGCTTCTATTTCAGCATGAGCATAATTTAGCTTGTTTAACTGGCATGCAATGACAACTCTACCTCCTTGGGAGAATCCAGTAGAGGCAGATAAACAGACTCAGTATCTGGTGGAGGAGAGCACTTTAAGATCCTTTCAGCCCCAGTCTTATTTGCATAATAGATTAAGCTTCTTCAGTTTTGGAGTTTACATGCCATAGAGCTCATTTCACTGCAGCTATTGGGAGTCGCTGAACCTGCTGTGTCAGAGGCCTCCAGCCAGCCAGACCTGCTGGTGGCAGATGTAGCTCTCCAGGTCATCAGAGTGCCAGGAGTGCCTGATGCTTCTCCATGAGGCTGGGGCAGACAAGCAGTCCTTTTCCAGGTGTGCTGTGGCTGAAGAGCTGTGTCACCAGGTGAGGGAGCTACAGGAGGTGAACAGGCTGTGTAGTATTCCGGTGAACGAGCAACTGATTGGGTATTTACAGACATGCTACAGTCTTAAGATTCTCAGGAATCTCGAACCTCCATTGCAGTAGAGAAGATGGACTTAGAACCCTGAAAGGTAATTAATCTAGGATCTGCTGAAGATGAAGTCTGGAAGCAGATCACTTAGCATACCGGAAGCAAAGTTCCTTCTCCTCCCAAAAACTTAACAAGTAGGACTGGCATCTTCTACAGCAGGTATGAGGCCCTGTAACTCGAACACCAGACAGCTAATGGGGTGGGAGAAGGTCCCTTCTGGGACAGAGGGCCTCCTAAAGCAACACCATCTGTAACTTGCATCACAGTCACCTCTATTAAGAGGAAAAGAAGTGTATTTGTAATAGGACACTCCCTTGTAAAGGGAGTGGATGGCCTGATATGCAGACTGGACCCAACTTGCAGGGAAGTCTGCCGTCTCCCAGGGGCTTGGACAAGGGACATCACCAGAAAACTCTCCAGTCTCTAGTAAGGTCTTCTGACCTCTTATTGGCTGTTCAAGCCAGCAGCATCAAAATAACAGAGTAGTACGAGTGCAATCAAAAGAGACTTCAGGGCCCTGGGACAATTGAAGAATCAGGAGAGCAGGTATCCTTTAACAAGGAATAGTATTGATGGAAATAGGCAAATCCATCGGGTCGATGTGTGACTTTGAGGCTAGTGTAGGCAGAAAGATTCGGGGGTTTATGACCATAGGATGATCTATTCAACTCTGGTCTACTGACAGCTGACTGCATGTGCCTCTCTCAGAGGAGAAGAGTTCGAGGACAGGAGTAGCAGAGCTCGTTGACAGAGCTTGGAATGGGGAAAAGGAAAATATCAGGCTTGCCAGTGATGAGCAATGGGATGGTGTGCCAAATCTTGAGGAAATGAGCACCAATAGGATCTCTCAATTTGCTTCACAAGGTGTTGTCTACGAAGTACCACACCTGAAATATTTCTACAGTAATGCACACAGCATGAGGAACAAACAAGATGAACTCAAAGCTTTGGCCCAGTGCCAGACATTTGATGTCACAGACATAAATGAAGTCTGGGGGGATGAGCCCAGTGACTGGAGTTGTTGGGTTGTGTAGTGTAACCACCACTTGTTGGGTGGTTACAGGCTCTTTAGGAGAGATAAACGGGGCAGAAGAAGCAGAGCGGTAGTGTTGTACGTAATGAAAGGAATAGGATGTACGGAGCTCACCACTGGCAATGGCACAGTTGAGAGCCTCTAGGTAAGCATCAAGGAACAAACAAATAATGTGAATGTCATCATGGGAATTTACTATATAATTCCTAGCTGGGACGATAACGCTGTCAAGTTACTCTTTGAGGAATTAAGGGATGCTTCCAAGTCAACTGCCCTTGTCCTTATGTGGAACTTCAAGTTGCCAGGAATCAACTGAGAGCATCACACAGCTGTTGCAACCCAGGCCAGAAGATCGTTAAAAAACCTAGATGACAACTTTTATGGAACAGGTCCTAGGGGAGCCAACTTGGAAATATGCCCTTCTCAACCTGCTGCTTGTCAAAAGGGAGGCTCTCATGAGTGAGGTGGTGGTTGGCGGCCATCTTGGCCACAATGACCATGAACAGAACGAGTTTAAAATCTTTGTTGAAATGAGGAAAAGTGCCAGCAAAAGTTCATCTGTGGACATGAGAAGAAGTGACTTCAGGCAGATCAGGGAACTAATAAGTAAAGCCCCTGGGAAAACATTTCTGTAGGTGCTGGGGTTCATCGATGCTGGTTACTTTATAAACACCACTTCCTAAGGGCACAGGATCAGGCAATTCCCAAATGTCAGAAGTCAAGCTGACAAGGCAGAAGGCCAACTTGGCTTAACAGGAATCTTCTCTTGGAAATGAGATGGAAAAGGAGATACTGCTTGCCACTGTAGGGAGAAAATTTATGCAGCCAAAGCTCAACTGGAGATGAAACTCGCCACAAATTTGGGGGATAATTAGAGGAGTTTTTTCAAATACATCAGTGGTGAAAGGCAGTGTAGAAATAACACCTGCCCATTACAGGATGAGGATGGACACCTCAAAAATAGGGACATGGATAATGCAGAGGTGTTTACTGCATTCTTTGCCTCTGTCTTCAACACAGATGACAACAAGGGCATCTTAGTGCCCTGAGCTGGAGCACCATGACTGCAAGAATGATCAGTGAGCTGAACATGAGCCAGCATGTGCCCAGGTGGCCAAGAAAGTCAGTGGCATCCTGGCTTGTGTCAGCAGTAGTGTGGCCAGCAGGACCAGGACAGCAATTGTCCCTCTCTACCTGGCACCTTGAATCTTGTGTCCAGTTCTGGGCCCCTCACTACAAGAAAGACACTGAGGTGCTAGAGCATGTCCAGGGGACAACAAAGCTGGTGAAGAGTCTGGAGGTATTATAAGGAGCAGTTGAGGGAACTAGGGTTGTTTAGCCTGGAGAAAAGGAGCCTGAGAGGAGACTTTATGGCCCTCTATAACTACCTGAAAGGAGGTTGAAGCCAGGTGGGTTTTGCTGTCTTCTCCCAGGCAACCAGTGACAAACAAGAGGAAATGGCCTCAAGTTGCATTATGGGGGCTTTAGGTTGGATATTAGGAAATTTCGTTATGGAAAGGGTTTCTAGTCTTGGGAACAGGGTGCCAAGGGAAATGGTTGAGTCACCAAAAGATGTGTAGATGTGTCACTCAGGGACATGGTTTAGTGGTGGACTTGGCAGTGTTATGTTAATGTTTGGACAAGACATTCGTATAGATCTTTTTAAACCTAAAGAAATCTATGATTTTAAATGATTATAAATAATTCTATGGTCATATTCTAGTGTATTTTATGTTGGGTTTTTGGTTTTTTGTTTTTTTGTTTTTTTTAACAGTGGCAGAAGAGTTCTTTTGAGCATCTTACAACTTCAGCAAGTTTATACTGGGCAGAGTTTGGCAATTTTTCAGATTTCTCTCTGACTTCCAGAGCTGACCTACTTCAGTTTCTCAGTCATATTATCCATAAAGGCCTCCAAGAATAGCCTTTTTGTAGATTTACTCAATAGTAAGCCTATAGAGCTTTTGCTGAAATAACACAATCACCACACATAACAGTTATATAATAGACCATTTCAGCTTAAATAATAAAATGTATCAAAGACTATATGCCTCATAGTGGAACTGTTATTAACCTCAACTATAGGTATTGCTATCAGCTCATTTCAGAATACAGTACAAAACCCCCAAACATCTGAAAGCTGATCTTTTTTTCCAGTTAGCAGAATTTGTGCCTTACGTAATTAATTCAGTTAACAGCAGTCTAACCTACCACCTGCCACTTGCAATTTCTAACTTTAAACATGTTACTTCTTATGTTATGTTCTCAGTATTACACCCACATTTCCAACAAGCAGAATAGCAAAATTAGATCATTACGTATTACTTCATCAACAGTTACTGAACCATGAAACACAAACTAAAAATGTATATGAGAATGGATTGTCTAAACTGACATGTAATGTAAGAAATATATTCAAAAGACAAACTACGAGTTTGTCGGACGTTTTTAAGTAGAAATTGTTTTTCAAAAATAAATAGACTTTTTAATACACATGGGTGCTTTTGTGCTTTTTGTTGGGCAGGGAAACAGGTGACTGAGCAGAAAAATTCTTCCTTCTCACTTTTCCACCAGACAGGAATCCCTTCCACTTAACATCTTACACTAAACTATCAAAAAACCATTGTGACTGCCAATCTGAACAGAAATTCTTGCAAATCAGAGCTTTGATGCTGGATCAGGCAAATTTAATTATTTCATAACTGAAAATGTATACCTACTAAACATACCACTAACAAATCCATTTTGATTAAGAAAAAAATTATTTTTTCACCACTTCTTGTAAGATAGTTATTCAAATTATCCTCAACAATAAAGAGTTATTTGCAGCTAAAATTATAAGGATAAAATAACCACTCCATAATGTCCCTTAAAATATATTGTCACGTGATATTTAAAAAGAGATTGAAAATTTTAAAAAATGAAGGCGTTTAGAAATACTTTTCTTCTTCAAATAGACTTGCCTTTTTTACTATTTGTTGGTATTTCTAATGGCAGAAAGGAGGCACTGAAACAAAACCAAACCACACATAAGGACTATAAAGTACAGTTAGATCCTGCATTTTTGTCTTAATAATTTCAGAATCTGTACTGAGAGGTTAGACTTCAGAAGCGTAATACAAATTTCACTGAATAGCAGAAGAAAATCTCTTGGAAATAAACAGAGTTTAATCAGATTTTCTACCACTGACTTCTGTTATATATAAGTCACTGACCTAGGCCATCAACAGGCAATGAAAAAGGAGCAATGCCATCATATTATATTTTGGATTACACTACGGTCTACTAAAACATTCTCTCAGAACAGCAACATTGTTACACATATATGTATACATATATATATGTATTGCACAGATACATACATATATATATATATATATATATATGTAGTTGTGCAATTAAATCTCTATGAAACTGATTCGGGCTGGAAGATCAGAAGCACTTCCTATGGAACCAGATGACATAGCAGTGTTGCACAGGCACTATGATGATTATCACCAGAGAGAAGACCCTTTTTACCATGGATATGAGGACCAGTGATCCTCAGACAGACCTTCCTTGCCATTTGATGTATGGATGTTTCAGTGTCCATGGTTTAAGAAACTGGCTAGCCCAAGCAAATGCTAGCATAGAGTGCTAGACTCATGTAGGTTGGAAAAGAGCTTTAAGATTGATGATCTGAACATGCTCTGTCTCTTTCCATTTTGACTAGTCAAAAAGGAAAATGCCGTCAAAGTTTTTTTCTGTTCTTCTGTTCCCTATGTACCAGGCAAGGTCTGTGAGCAGAGCATGTCCACAGAAGCCCACAGGTGCAGGGAACACAAGTCCAAAGGCTGGTTGCTCCCTTCACAAGTCTCCGCCCTCAGACCCTGCTTGCTCCTGAGGACAGGAAGTACAGATGTGTTCAGGGGACATTGATGGGTTAGATCCCATATATATGGGATCTATATGCTGGACTGTCCTTACGTACATGTAAATTGAGTGAGCCCTGGACAAGGCCCCAGATTTAAAGTGATTTGAGATAACTGTGCCACTATGGAGGCAGGTACTCTGAAATTATTTTGAGCTACAGGTCGCTTGCAGCACGGCCAACATCACTGGCTGGGTTTTAAAGGTACCACAAAAGCTGCAAGTACTAAAAAAGCATACGTCTGGACATTCTTCCAAGTCCTACAATCTGTAATAAAAAAAAAAAATTCTCTCTGTATTTGCATCAATGAGTATTTCAACTCATATGCTCTACATGCAGAAGTTATTTGTCATAAAAAAAATAGTGCACAATTCTTAGCAACTGATAAAATATAGACAGTAACGCAGTGAAAAGGTGAGGTAGATTAAAAAATCCTAAAACTTGACATGAATTTAAAAGTACTGCTACTTTTTTTACCTATTGCTTTTTATGTTCTTTCCATGTAGTACAGCCCTATTAAAAATGAAATTTTCACTAATAATTTAGGATCTTTTAAGTGAAATGGCTGGCTTAGGAGAAAACGTAAAGGATGTTTGATTTTGATTTGTTATTCTGCTTCTGCCTAGGAATATGTGGCAGCAGCTACATGAATCATTTTTAATTTCAAGGCCTTAAGATTCACCCTGAGGCCTCACATCAGAAAGGATCTCCAAAATGAAATGAAGAAAATATTAAAAATACAGCAATGTTGTGGTTGTCATTTGGCAACAGCTGTTAGTTGTATAATTAATTGAAAGTGAATCAAGAAGAAAAAAAGTCTTATCAGATTTTGACAAGCAGACTAATGCAGTGCTTGGTGAATACAGTAGATAACCCACAACAAAGGTTTACGGAGGTTAGGGTGTTCCTAAAGTCTTGCCAGGGAGTGTCTATTCAAAGGTGGACAAAATTCCTGTGAAGCCAGATTAACCCACTTTCAAATGAAATATATCTGCGGGTCTTTCACCTCTTGTATGGTTAGCTGGTCAAGAGAAATAGTTCCACATATCTCAGTGCTTGTTTTGGTAGTAATGTGTATCTGACATACAACTAGTAACAAATTCCTACACCTGGAGGCCATTCCTATGAGAAACAACACATTTATAGCTCTTCATATCTTTAAAGAACAATATATCCTCAGAGAAGCACATGGATGGTAAACACGTATCACCCTCTCTTCAGCCCATACCTAAAAGTCACAGACTAATCAACTATGCTTAAATTTCCATTTTTAAAAAAATTTCATTTTACCTCTGCTCTTCTCTGAAAAGAAGCAGCTCCAGAAATGGATGTTCCAAAATTTCTAAAATTAACAAATGATGATTTTAGGTACATTTGCTTAATTTTTTTCAGGAGTCCAGATTAAAAAGTCCACTTGCAAGAACTTTATCATGGAAAAACTATAATTGAAAAAGAAGATTCTACCTCTAGGAAAAGAGAAACACAGAATTTAAAAGAATGATGAATATTCAAAACCTATATCAAGAAACAGTATTTTAAAAACTATTACACAAGCCAAATTCATTTGTACTACAAGTGCTTCATGTTACTTTACACTCACTCTTGGTTTCCTGAATTAATGGGATAGTAGCTAAACAAGAAAATGGCATCCCAAAATAAATAAATCAGCATGTAGAATAAAAAATGGATGGGTTTTGTACTTTAATATATATTAAAATTTTTAACAACAGTATAGTGTAATGGTAATCTATCACAATCAGAAAAAAATGGTTTTCTAATAATTATTTAACCCTCTCTCATGATAGTTCACAAATGAGGCTTTTACATCAGCAAGTTATAGCTTTATAATTAATCATTTGCCATGGCAGCAGTTACAAAAAATAATTTGAAGATATATGCTATTGCATTTTGTAATGCATTTTTAATAGCTCAGCATACATTGCAACTGCTGTTTTACCAGAGCATTTTGAAACTCTTGGAGAATGTACTGCACTACACAAATTTGAGGTTAGAAAAAGAAAATGTGAGTACTATAAAAAAAGAAGTATGGTATTTTACATCAACTTTTTTTTAAGTCAGAAAATGCAATAGTTAATATCTGTTATCAGGACCATTGAGAATCTCTTGGAGACAGTATCACACCTCAACCAAATCTAATCTATTTACTAAAACAGAGGATTATAAAAAAAAAAAGAAATCCAGAAGCAAGATTATATAGGGGTACAAAATTCTGTTAAACAACAGGATAAGTTTTGTTTGATTTTCCTAATTTAAAGCAGTATTCCTTTTTTATTCTCTTAGAAAGGGCAAAGTAAGCCAGATATTTACCATAAAGATGTCCACTTTGAAAATGGAGGACTCCTCTCTAAAGCACAGAAGGATACTCTACTAAAGCAAATGCAAAGGATTACACAGGTAAACACACTTGTATTTGATGCAGTTATTTTTCACAGATGCTTAATCCATTTCACTATGAAATTAACTTCTATTCAGAACAGATTACAATTGGAGTAAATCCTAGACATGGGAAATTCATTCAAGGGAAAGGATCTACATTGTGTTACCACCCCTTGTCATTCCATGTTGAAGACAAAGAAAATAGAGAAAACCTCATCATAGGAGAGATTTCTGAGGAAGAAACAGCCTTAGCTTCTGAAGTCCCTCATTTTATTTTCATCTTCAATTCACGTAAAGTGAAGTCTAACTCACCGTGGTGGTTAGATATATAGCGAATGGTTGCATTTTCTGTTTGAACATTTTTAGATGCAGTCTATTGATCTAAAATGTATTTCTTGAAAGAACAGTTTGGGAGAGAACAAAATCTCATTTAATCTACCCTCTTCCCTTTGGACAGCTCCCGTGATAGCTATATCTGCTTCTGGGACTGCAAGTGCTTTACCAAATTCCAGAGAGGCTTCTACTCTTGCACCTTCCCTAGTGTTACAGATGGAATTGAGCTGTTCCTTGCAAACATGATAAGCATGCTGTCAAAATACTATGTAACAGAAATACTGAGAACTAACTAAAGAAATAGGAAGGAAATAGGGGCCAGCTAAGGAGATAGGAAGAGGATCAGCAACTTTAAAATACTTTAATATTGAATCATGATCATAAATATAATGAAAAATATCATGCTTTAATCCTGAAGAGTGTACCAAGAGAAAAACAAGACAAAACTATGTGAAAAGAAAACAAAAGTCTTCCTTAGGGACCTAAATTATAGACTGCAGACTGGGCTCCACTATTCTGCAATGGGTAGTGAACACAAATCCGCTTCTCCCTCTTCTAGCATGAGACTTTTCAGGGACTTTTTCTAATGCTTAAAAATTGCATAAGGTATGTACTGGCTGCGAATTTGTAAAGCTTTGGGTTTTTTTTGACTGAGGGATGAGTTTTGCAAATGGTTTTTAAAATGTGAAGAAAAACATCCACCTTACAAAACTTTGCTGACAACAGCACTTGCAACACTGTCAGGGTACCAGAGGGACTGGCAAGGGGTCTGAGGATGGTGATGGCAGGGCCTGGCAGCCAGAGCCTGTCCCACCCCCAGCCAGGGGCAGGGAAGCCAGGGATGCTGGAGCATCCCCAGTCTCAGGCCTTGGCACATCCTTGGGGGCAAGGAGCTGGGGACAGGAACAGACCACCTCAGCCAGGCTGACACATGCTGACTAATCTAAGTCTAGGAAAAAACCAAACCAAACAACTAACTCTTACTATCATTCACAAATCAAGTCACAGAATGTAGGTGTAAGCAAAGGTAAGTAAAAAAAGAAACAGAATTAAACAGAATCCTCTCCTGGAAATACAGTTACAGAGTCTCAGGAAGTCTGGTTATAGTCTCTCCTAAATTTTAAATTTAAAAATATGATGGCAACTCATAAAGGCAGTCACAAAGATATGAGGTAAATTTGCTGGTTACTGTGTTTGATCAGAGCCTATCCTCAGCCTTAGAGACCAGGGAAAGCCTATTTGTACTGCTTCTGCTGCTGCTCCTGGGCTTGACAAAGTCAGCAAGTGAATGAAAACACACCCTGGAGCACATTCAGAAAAGATGGACACCACCTAAGAGAAATGGACTAAACTTATTGCAAGGCTTCATGTTCCTCATTTGCACAGGCACCGATGGTGTGAAGGTGGCAAAGTTGAATATTGAAGAGAAGACAAAAGCTGCTACACAACTGGAAAATGTGGAATTTCCTGGATAGATCACAAGTTTTTTGGTGTTTTCTGAAAGTAATTTCTTCTTCCCTTTCTAGTCAGATACAGACTGAATTATAATGGTCCCCAAATATCATCTTGGTCGTTATCATTGTAAAAATGGTGTAAAATTGGTTCATCTATAGGTTGTTCTTGTTTGTTCATGTAGATGGCCAATAGATATGGAGCTTGTGTTAATTTTCTAAAGTTTTTGTTCAGTTTTTCTTAGGAGGCATCTCAACTGCAGATGGACTATTTTTCCCGGTAAGATTTTTGGAGGAGCATTTTCTTTATACATAATCTTTGGGAAATCATTGTTGTCATAGTAGTTTTTTTGTTCTGTATAGTTTATTACAAGGCAAGATTTTATCAGACACATTTATTCAGATTGTAACTGAAAATGAATGCATTGTTTTAAAAGATGAAGACTGATGGGAAAACAGATGCATGCATATTTATTGATCTAATGTAGATTATTCGTGAATTCTGAGAATAGATATTGATCTAATGTAGATTATTCGTGAATTCTGAGAATAGATATGTTTTTAAATCACAGGATTTGGCAGTCTTATAAAAATTTTTAAGAAAATTAAGAAAAAATATATAAAAGAAAACAGTACCCTCAAACAGTTCTATATTTATAATTTCCTTTTCATATGTCTGCCAATACTGGTTTTGTCCACTCTAATATGAATTAAGTATAAAACCTCAATATATGAAAGGTAAAAATGTGACCTTACTGAAGTTTGTTGTTAAAGCAATAACATTATTAACACAATAGATAGGTTAAAAAAAAAAAAAAAAAAAGGCAAACCAAAACAACATAAACCAGCACTGCAAGAAATTAGGCCTTTTTATAATTACATAACCAGTGTATCTCTAACCATAAGCAGGCATTTTAGCATTACCAAAGTGGTGGATAGCAGCTTCTGCAATAGAACCTCATTGACACTTTGCCTCATTTTCACTGCCACTGCAAAGTTTCATTGTCACCTTTAACTGCATTTCTGAAATTATTTTCCTCAACCATAGCAGTTCCCACAACAGCTTGGGAAAGAGAAAATGAAGCTGGAAAAGGGAAATGTGGATCAAGAAGGAGAGATAAGTATGAATTAGGGCACCCCTGTGAAGTCCAACTTGATGCCTTGTTCTAAATCTTCATTTCAGTTCCCTAGCCGAAACTTTAGGTGTGTGTGTTTGGAGAATTTGTTTTGATGCCTTGGTAATTCTTTCTTCTAGAACTAGAGATGTAAATAATAACCCCTTGTCTAGAAAAAGGACAGCTTTTAGCGGAATTAAAGAATAACTGCTTAATTTCACAATAAAGACTGATCTGTAAAAGTATTGTTAACATGTGGACTGGTCCTTTGGGGCAGAGCCTTTAAACAGTCTAGTGCATTAATCTTCTGAGGCAGTGTCCTGGTTCTCATCCCAGGTGAGCTAAAAATTACAGTAATGTAATTTTGCTTTAGGGTAAAATCTTATTCATTCCCTTTCCCTAATGTTAAACACATTTTATCACACACGTAATTTCCATACTTTGTTTGGATGAGTTAGTATTCCTTGTTTAAAAACAGAGGACTTAAATTATTGGTTCATATTTCCCTTGTGTAAAGTTCAAAGACACAGAGATAAACCCATGTTTATAAAAGTAGTTCTACTCTGTAAAAACAAACATTTTACAGACACTTGCAATGTAATGCTTTCCGCATATCAAGATCTTTAACTTTTCTAATAGATATAGCATGGTATTTTAGACCTTCAAAACAGAGCAAAGTTTCATACAGTCCTCAGTACCTCTGAAAAGATGTGAATGTCTAGAAGTATGAAAAGCCAAGCTTAATAAACATTAAGATTAGGAACCTTTTCCAATGTCCAGTAGAAAGTAAAAGCAAGACCTTGAAATGGTGAGCAGAGAGCAATTTTATATCTAAGAGAAAGACTGTTAAGGATGTGGCCACAGAATCTATCCTACGTGATCATGTCTCACTGCTTTCAGTTCAGGACTTTCAATCTGGTTAAACAATTAGGAACAGTGCTTTACCTGTGCACTGGCCTTGTCCAGGAGGGATCATTTTCTCCATTGCAGCTCATATGGTGCTGCTTTGGACTTGTGACCCGAACAGTGCTGATAACACAGGGATGCTTTAGCCTTGTCAAGCAGTGCTTACAGCAACAAGGATTTTTCTGCTTCTCACACCACTCCACCAGCGAGAAGGTTGGTGAAGCTCACCCAAGGGGCATCCCACATCACACGAAAACACAATCAACAGTAAAAGTGGGGGAAAGAAGGAGACAAAGTGCACTTGGAGTGGTGGCACTTGCTGTCCCAGGTCACTGCAACGTGTGATGGAGCTCTGCTTTCCTGGGGAGGGCTGAACAACAGCCTGCCCATGGGAAGTGGTGAATGAATTCCTTGCTTTCCTTTGCTTGTGTACATGACTTTTACCTTCCCTATTAAAATGTATTTACCTCACTTGTATCACTCCTGTTCTCTTCCCCATTCCATTTAGTGGGGAGTGAGTAAGTGGCTGTGTGTGGCTGGGCTGTCTACCGGGCTTAGCCCAGAATAAGATATCATTATGTTTTAAGTGTAAAAATATATTTGTGTATTTACAGATGTAAGGTTAAAAATATATACATATATAAATAAAAGCATGTCTACCAACAAAAGGAACACAGTACAGTAGTCCTGGTTAGGAAGCCAAGACGATATTATTATCTGGGAACTTACCAACTGCCATTTAATGGCTACAGAAACACATGGGGGTTTTAGTGTGGGTTTTTTGTTTTTTTGTTTGTTTTTTCTTTCTTTCATTTTAGAACAATTTGTGGCTGAAGAGCAGCAGAGATTTTACAAAGTAGATGTTCACACCACCAGATGGTGAAAGAATAACGAACATGGAAACAAACAAGAGAGGAACAACCAAGGAATAATTTCTTCCTTACTTCTGAAATCAATCTCCAAAACCACGGTCCATCTCAGAGAAGAAGAAAAACAAGTTTAGAACATCAGGTGAACTTTTTCCCTAGCTTGTCTGCCTCCTATGCCTGTCCTTTTAAACTATATGATTGATTCTGGGAGAGAGAGTGTTGGTAGATATCAAGCAAAGAAAATACAGTGCCAGAACAGCATTCCCGGTGAGTGATCAATCCATCTTGTGCCCTGCAAAGCCTTTTCCAGCAGGTAGACTACAAAGTTTCCTGGAGGTGGATGCCAAAAATTGCATCAGGGTACATAGGAAGGATGAGGCACCAGCAAATGTCTGTCACCGTAAGAGAAACTGAGCTAGGTTGCACAGAACATTTTGCCCCTCCTCTTTGTACACTTTTGATTAGCAAAGGACTTTCTGATTGTTACCATAAGAGTAGAAAACAAGGTCTAAGCAACAAGGTTTTTAGTTGTACCAATGCCCTCATAAAGTCTACAGCTGTACCAAAACTGAGTCCTTAGAAATCTAAAAGAAACAGCAGATTGTTCTGCCTATCTTTCTGATGGCCTGAGTTATTCTTTGAATGACTCTTGGGAAAACTGTAAGAATATATCAATACTTTGAACACAAAAGAAAACTGTGAGAATTAAGCCCATTGTTCAAAGAAGCTTTTTAAAAGTGTCAAAACTGTAGGTGTAGAAAATCCAATATTAACTTAAGATTGAAAACAAAGGACATTCAATATTTACTCTTAGCTGAGAGCTGACAGATGACACTCTCAAACAAGTGTTCATGACAATATTTTTAGAAGAAGTACATATTTCTCTTCCTTCAGGAATGGAGGAGTGCATTGTACAGTACCTGGCGGAATTAGAAAAACAATGTAAGACTCTTTCAAATTTTGAGTTTGAATTTCTAGCAATTCTCTTGTAAGTGAAGTGTAGACATTGGAAAAGGTCTACACTAGAGATGTAATTTCTGTTACAACATTTCAGAAATTCCTTGAGGGAAATCAAACACACAAAAACCTGAATATGAAATACAGTTCTTAGAACTTCAAGAAAAAATTGCAGTACCCATGCAAAAAATAAAGTTATTACAATCCTACACACTGTTAGCAAGATGTATCACTTATTAAAATAACTAAACTTTCAAACTGATTCTTCACTATGACCTCCTCTTGATACTGAGTAGAAACCAATCACATATTATTAAGTTGAAGTTTTCACCAATAGCTATAAGTAAGTATTCTGCAATGCAATCATATGTGAAATTCCAGAGTTTCATCATGGATATTTCCTTAACTAGCTCAAACAGAATGTGTCATTAGAAAAATGTTATGCTTGACAACCTGTTTGGTGAGGAAATTTTTCCTAATATCCAACCTAAAACTTGCCGGACCACTTTGAGGCCATTACCTCTTGTCCTGTGCCATGTTACTTGTGAGAAGAGACAGACCTCCACCTTGCTATCTTCCACCTCCCTTCAGGGAGTTGTAGAGAGCAATAAAGTTTCCTTTGAGCCTCCTTTTCTCCAGATAGGACAACACCATCTCCCTCAGCTGCTCCTCATAGGACTTGTGCTCCAAACCCTTCACCAGCTTCATTGCCCTTTACACACACAGTGTCCAATTACAGTTTAAAACTCCACGGGCAAAAACTGTGACGGACGAGGTTAAGTTTACTTTAAGACCACTACAGGAACCTGGGAACTGGCTGTGGTGTCTCAGTTGTGGATTTCGAGGACTGTCATAAGGTGTTCCTCCAGAGCAGAAGCAATTTACGTAAGATACTGCTATAGCCCTGTAATGTCATTTAAATTATATTGGAGCCTCTGAGCAGGAAGCAATGAGATAGTTAAACACACTTCATTTTCATATTCACTTAACAGTCCAGTATGAACTAATCTGCATTTCAGCAGGGAATCACTAACCCCAGTAAACACTTCCATTTTAAACAGATGTCACTAAGAAAGATATTTCAACTAAAAAAATGTAAGAATTCTTAATAGGAAAAAAAAGTATGCTTGTTCAAGGAAGTGGTAGAAATTGCTTTCTGAAATGATTTTCTTAAATGATATGATTTTCTATGTACGCAGGGACATGGGGTCATGGAATACCTTATCATTATTTCAATTAGCACAGTAGATTATTATCTGGGATATCACGACAGGCTGTTCTACTAAAGCATGCAAAGAGTGTTCTTTTTTGAACTGGAAATTTTAACAAATTTGTCTTTATATCAATATAAATTATCTTGTCTATAATAGGAGATGAGATAGGCCTTAGTCCATTGAATAAATAATTAATATCTCACTACTAGCAGAATTTATTTTTGATAGATTCCCTTACTTAAGTATTCATGCTTATTCAGAAATATGAAACCTGCAAATAACTTGATAAACAATAATTTTTTCTTGTTTTGCAGAGGAGTACACATGCAACTTTAAAATTGCACTCAAATTATTATAATACTACAAAATCCCATATGAACTATGGCCAAGAACTTCTAAAAAGGTATAAGAGTAGTTACAGATGTGGACAAAAGAATCGAAGTTCCAGGGTAGTTAATTGGTGTTTATGAGGCTCATCTCTATCTTTGGAAGTATCTATTCAGCCATGAACTATGCTTATTTACTATTTGTATTGTGCTCTCAGGCAGGAACCAAACTAGATATCCAGTGAACAGATCATTTCTTGTAGGGATCCTTGAAGCTATTGTTCATATTTTGTGAAGACAGAAAGCAGAAGGAGACTGACACTCTTCTCACACTTCATGATTAGCCTGGACTAATTTTCAGTGACATTCTTTGATAAACAGAAATGCCTATTTCTTTACTATTTAATATCTTAAAGTAAAGCAAACAAACAAACACTCTTATACATTTTTCACATTCAATTCAATGACAAATGAGTTTCCCATCCTGCCAGTGTCTACAATTAAATTCAAAACCACAATGAATGAAGGTTTTATCTCTTATAAGAGTTGCAGCAGAACTGCTCATGTGAAAGGACATATGCCCTACAGATTACTTCACTCTGTATATTTGGTTCAGAAAGACAGATGCATCTGGGAAGAGCTGTGTGGAGCTAACATACTCCAGGTAGGATTTACCATGTAAGCAGAGAAACTGGACTGCAGGTTTCACTTTCATTCCCAAAGCAAGTGGCAATAGAATGTGGGCTGCTATAGCTGCAACAAAAAGCACATAGTCTAGGTTTCCTCAGAAAACAAAAGAGCTCCTGGGGTTGAGTCACCTGTCAAATGTTGGCTGTTGCTGTTTGATGAGCCACACTTGACATAAGTAACGAACAAGCAAGGATAGATCCTAAATCAAGTTTATGAATAAAAAGACCTCATAGATTGGTAAAGGTGGAATATTGAATTTGCAATTCAAACTCCCAGGGAAAGATTTCATGTGTATTTGGGCATTTCAAAAGATGCTCAAAATTTGAAGACAGGTTGTGGTGGGGGGATGTATATGTGAAAACGTGGGAGTAGGAGAAGGGAGAACCCTATTAAAACACTAAGTATCTGAATAAATTACTTGTTTTACTTTTCGCTAATAACTTCACTCTTTGTTTCATTTTCTTTTTACACAGAAGTTAATGATACTCTAAAAATACAAGCATTTCATGTTTTCTGGGGTTCCCCGAATATTTTGATTTAAGAAAACATATAGTCCTATATGCGTAATCTTTGCAAATATTCCTAAGATCTAGAAATTTACTTCTTCCCTCTCTTTTTCCAGCATTATTAGTACATACTTATTTATAAATTCAGCAGAGTGTTTTGCTGCATTAGGGTAGGAAAACAAACAGGAAACAGTAGAGGCTACTGCAGGTAATTATTAATTACATAACTAGTCACTATTACACCCCAACCCTAATTACCAAAAGTAAATAATAAACATAAATACAGAGCAATTCCTAGAAAGCCATTCAAAGTCAAAGGATTTTGAAAGTCTTAAAACTTTAGGTTATGTATGGAAAATAGTTTTGACATTCACAGCCAAAATTACATAGTTGCAGCAAATTTCTCTGCAGAGAGTTCACAACTTTTCTCCAGGGGAAAACAAAACAAAGCAAAACACAGGTCCTAGAGCCAATCAACTGATAAACTAGATTGTTGGTTGCCTGATGGAGATGAGGTTGCTGCACCTCCCTATTTTTAATCCATGATTTAGAAGCAATGTGAGGTCAAGCGGTGTTCCCACTAGGCACATACACAGATGAAACACGCAACGGCTGACACACAAATAGAAGCACTCAGCACTCAAACACAAACAGCACAAACAGCCTCATTCTTCTCCAGCTAACCAGGAGGAAGGATGATTTAAAATTGGAAATATACTCACATACTCAGCATGGATTGCTCCTGTTACCTGCCGTACTTGGTCTATCCAGTAGCCATTACCTGGATTTTGCACTTGGTGCCATCTGGACATACAACTCTGGGGCCTTCAGCTACCCTTCAGCTCCAGGTACAGACCCCCCTTTGATCCTGAACAGAGGCACACACACCCACTCAACCCAGCACACTTATTGATCCCCCACAGCCTTACACACTGAGTACATCCACTGCCAGTACCTGGACCCCTTGGACCCTCAGTTCCTAACGCCATCCAGCTGGCTCCTGGCTCCCAGCTCCCTGGTCTCCCGTTGCCTCATGCACAGAGACACACAGCTACAAACAAGGCTCTCAAACCACATACCAGACTGGTCTTGGCTCCTCCAGCTGACTCCTGAGCTTTCTGGTCTGGACTTTTGGCCAAATGGATATCCATCAACCAAGCCACTCATCCAGCTTTCTGGCTATTCCAGCCTGAATATTCCATTAGTGATCCCATACTGGCATAGACACCCATGTAATACACACAGTCTCCATTTTCCAGTTTGCTGGCACCAGACACACAGACCCCTTTGATTCATGGTCCTCCTCCAGCTGTCAGCAGTTAAATCTCCATGCATGCATGCATACAAGAGAGAGACCTTTTACTTAGGAAATGGAGTTAGAAATGGAGCATAATAAAACACAGAACAGACTGCTGATCCAGGACAGTGCATGGCCAGATCACGGTGCTGAGCATAGCCTCTTTGCACATGGCTGGCCCCTTTTATCCTCTTACCCCTCCATTTTCCCTTGCTTTCCCACCTCCAATACATCTCGATCCTCCCTTTCCCTGCCTATGGTCCTCCCTCTAAACATCCAAGAATAAATCTACATGATCCCACTTTTACCTGCATCTCAAAATGTGTCCCGTATCCCTGTGGCCAGTAGCTTTCCCAGTCTGAAGGTTGATCAGGGCAGCGTCTCTTTCTGACTCCTCTCGATGGGTTTCAGCCCTGGCCCATAGGGCTGAGGCTGTCCTGGGTCAACCCTGGGAGGAGCTCAGGCTCAAGTCTAATTAGGACAGGGGGTTTTATTCTCCCTGCACTGCACCTCTGCCCCACTTTGTGTGTATGGAGAAGAGCCTTTTATCAGATAAGCTGAAAAAGCTGTGCTTTTGCCAAGAACACACTTTTTCCTGCTTCAGAATTTGTAATTTGGTGCTCTTCCCTTATTATACTTTAAATGTATGAATTCTATAGCCTTATTCTATAATCTTATTTAAACTGTTCTAACTTAAGCTTCTAAAAAGCCATAACTTTAAAGTCTTCAGATATTAAGTTGTTTAAAACCAAGTATAGGCAGTGCTAAGCTAGAAGTAGTAGACTTCTTAAGATGAGTATTCACACTAGAGCTTGATATCTGCTTCAGATTTCTCCAAGAAGCTTTACTGATCATGATATGAAATCCTTAGGCTTCATAAACAACATTCTGTCATGAATGTTGGGACCTTTCTCTTTCCCTTTTTCCCTCTTTTGGACCTCCTTTGTTGTAAAGGAAGCTTGTGCATGTAAGTGTAAATTCAGAAGACTTTCAGATAGTTAAGCTGGAATTGAACAGTTGAGGTTTTAGGAAAAGTAGGTCACAGAAATTCTTGCAAATTCAGAGGAGTGGTGTTTTAAAAAATGAGTCTCAAGCCCCAAAAATTCAAAGAGAAGTTTCATAGTGAAAAATTCTATTCTTCAAGACTGTCTCATCTTTTCCAATGTTCTGCTTCTTCCCGTTTTATCATGGCAAATTAAATTAACTGCTATTCTACAGTTATAGAAAGGCAACTTACTAAAGGAAAAAGCTTTCTCCTGCTTTTGCTGTTGCACTGTTTACCTCATTTTCCCAGACTACGGTATCAGAATAATTTCCATATTCTAGACAAATATCAAAAAGAGATTAAGTTCATAAAGTGTCATTAAATCCCTGACAAAGCCTAAGGCTTGCGGAGTGAAAATACACTACCAGCTGTTGTTTCAATATGACAATACTATTTCTTGTGTGATACAGACTTGATACAGAGAATATCCATTTTGATTCTTCGCTGACTGAATAGCAGCTCCAGACTACAAGTTCTACACCATTATAAAAATAAAAAATCTGCAGGCCATAGCCTCAGAGTGCCTAAAGAGACTTAGAAATATGAACTAGGGTTGTATTTCTAAGTATCATAAGGACAAGGGGAGCATGAGCACTGTTCCACTGATTTTCCATTCTAGGCCTTTCTAACATGAGCTCACAAATTTATAGAACATTTTAGGTTGAGAGAGACCTTCCTCTGAGGGTCACAGAGTTCAGTCTCCTAATCAAACGAGCACTAACCTCAAAGCTCTCTGAAATGGCACAGATACGCTTCTCTTGTAATGAAACCAGGGTACACCTCCAAGCACCATAGAGATCAAGGTACACAAGCCAAGAATTTATTTCACATTAAAATGAAAACTATTTACACTATACTTATTCCACTTCAACACATTTTAAAAGTCATTATTATTCCCTCCAGTTAACCAGGGAAAAACACACTGTGTGTTTCATTTTCCTCCCTCAATATTAAAGCTTTGATACAGAGAGGGAAAAACAGTTAAAAATTTATATAAAAAATGTACTTTCTTAAATAATATTTACTTATTATTGAGGACTTAAAATACACACTATAAATGTAGAATCATATTAATATCATAATCATAATAATGGTCTTCAAAAAAATCCAAAAGTAACAACTCCCATCCCCAAAAAAGTTTTCTTCCCTCTTTAAATAAAACTATTTGGATACATTATACATAAATTACACTTTGTGGAAAAAAGAAACAGTGATGCATAGAGTTTAAGAATAAATATTTCAGTTCATTCTACTTCTCAAATCATAGAATAAATTTTCAGTTAAATGGCAATCCTGCAGTTTTATAAAAACTCGAATTATAACAGTGATATTTTGGTATATGTGTTGAAGCACACATTCAATAGTCCTTCCAAATCTATCCTTCAGGCAAAACAAAGCATTGAAAATCATAATGTGTTAGGCATACTTGAGTCACTTCCTAAAGAGAGGCTTGAAAAGATGAAAGAGTGCTATTCCAGTTTGGCTGAATGGCTCACATCATGACATGATGCAGAATTAATTCTGTACACAGCAGGCTCATTTTAGTATTCAGCAAAACACAGCAACTTATAAATTTCAGAGTGCTAAAGCAAGAAGCAGTCTACAAAAGGAATAAGAAAAGTCTACATACTTGCATTGTGCACATTGCATTTCACTTACCAGACTTAATTAACTGTAACATATTAGCTAAATCATATCAACAGAAATATAAAATACCCACCTGTTTTGGGGTCAACAGAGAAATATGGCTGTCCCTGAAGAATACTGTACACTACTCTGGCACTGTTTCCATATGTGGGGTCATCTGCATCTGTGGCTGTCACCTGTAGAACAGATGTACCTGTATATAGATGAAAATAAACATTAACTTGCAATAAATACAATTTTCTGATAAATAAATTAAAAACCTCTAAAGTCCTAACATTCTAAAATTGAGAGATTAATAACATCTTTTCTCTCTGTTACCGTAATATCATTTTTTAAGGAAAAATTGTTACACTAATTTGAAAAAAAAATTGTCTTTATTTATGTGGTAATTGATTAGATGCATACAAACTTAAATAGAAACTACACAGGACATAAACATAAATAGTAACTACAGAGCATGCATAGTTACATATGTTCACACACATAGATCCCAAGTTTATATATTGACCTCTGAATAACACGAATTTATGAACTTCTGGATCATCTTCATCCACAATACAAATTATTGTTGAAGCATTTAAAATAACTTGTATAAATGCCCAATATTGATACAATACCTGTATCAATATTGATAATATTGATAAATATATCAATAAAAGTTGCTAAAAGAATTTAAAAATCTATCTATTGGAAGGCATCAAAGATCTCAAAATGAAATAACTACTAGAACCTTTTTGGGGATGTAAATTAAAAAGATGAGTTCAAAAGAATTATTTTTATGCTAGCAATAAACATCATTAGAAGAATAAAATCACAGTTTCTCGCATATCTCTGGGTGGGATAAGTTATGAGCAACCCTTCTGAGAAAATAAAATGCATTAGTACTGCACAGATAGAATGGAGACAAGTGATTTTTTTCATTTTACTGTATTTTTCAAGACATTTAATGATGGATCTTTGCTATCACTGCCAAACACTTCCCATAAGAAATCAGTAAGTGTAAGATTGTGAGTTAATAAAGGCTCAGATTTCATTCCATTTGTTTATCCTTATGCAGACACAGCTTTCTACAGGCTCCTTTGGTCCAGCCTTAAAATACTAGAATAATAATAACAGAACAGGCTTCTCTCATGTAACTCTGCACCTGAAAGCAGATTCTCATCTAAATTAACCACTGAGGTATCGCCTCCACTCTGCTGTGTTCAATTTCACATTTAGTGGAGACGAGAAGTATGTTTTTGAATTGAAGCCCTTGATCTCCTTCACTTGTTGCACTTTGATTTGCCTTATAGAAGAGTTTCAGAGCATGCTAACTAGATTTCCTCAGATGAAACTAAACCAGGAGATGTGCTTTAGCAGCACATCTGATTTATTCTGACTGCTAATAGGCATGTAGTCTCAGAGACCAGGCAAGAGCTAATCTGAAATAAGATTTCCCAAATACATATGGCATGGACATCAGTTCCTCTGTTCCAGTTGTTCAGCTTCTTAAATCAATTTCCATTGCACAGAAATATTTGTTAACGGGCACATCCTCAGTGTATGCTTGAGTTATAAGTAACTGAAGTTATGGAGTCTCACTTCAGGTCCAACAAACTAAGCACGCAAACCTTCACAGATTTGGTTTTTTCACTTCACTTTTCATTTATTCCACGCTAACTTGGACATAAAGAGTTGCTGTTTGTATCTCTTCGAAAGATTTAGTAAAATTTTATGCAAATACGTCTGCATACTTAAATATAGTGTCTTCTGGTCTCTGAAAAGCCCAAATGAATACAGTCTCATAGATAAATATATTAACAAAGCAGATATGAGGATACCTGGACGACTTTGAAGTTGAGTATTGTAATAAAGTCAAGCTGGAGCTAGTTGTATGTTTGTAATTATTTAGACATTAATGTTAAAAGTAATTAAACTACTGTAGTTGTGTTCATGTGGAGAGGTAAACAAATGTGAATAAAAGTTTGTGTATTTTTTCTTAAAATGTTCTAGGAATCAATCCAGCCCTATTTATTTGCTATCTAAACATAGAATAAGAGGTCACTTCCAGGAACAGACATTTTCCCCTGCTATTCTACAACACTGAAATGCTGTAATGATATGTTTCTGTAGCACAGTTTGCAAATAATTTCTAGCTTGAGAGGAACTTGTATGTTTCAACCTTGTGGAATCATTTAAGATTAATAGGGTATAGATGCACAATGATTTTATTTTATTTTGTAGTTGCATAAAATAAAAACATAGCCATTCAACTGGTATAGTCAGTCATCTACTATCCAGAATTCTAGGCAACTTCTCTACATTTTTATCTATAGATTTTCCTTTTGCCAGGAAAACAGTTACCAGGTGTGGGTTTCCATTAGCACTTCCCCCCAGAATTCTAGGAAATCAAGGTGTATTGAAATCAATGAACATATTTTGGCAAATTTCAGAAGAAAAAAACAGAAATACTGAGATTTTATAGTTCTCTCCTTCTTTGAACACTTTCTCCTTATTTTAAAAGAATCTTAGAGTTTGTATAACTCATTGATGTGAGAGAAAAAAAAAGAGAAGCAGTGAAAGACAGCATTTCACATAAGCATCTGACAGGTCATTTTAGCATGAATGGAATGTCGTTGTATCTCAAAATTTGCCACAGTCATTTTCTACTACTACTGTATCTCTCTCCCAAGAAACACCGGATAATAGCAATTTAGTATTGAATAGTTGCAAAGTGTTCTCTTTCTACCTAAAAGAACCCTTCGAATCACAAGTTTTAACTCAACCTCCCACCCTACCTCTCAAACTCTCATTCAGTGGAATGCAGCGCTTCAGAAGCTTAACTTCTTCACTATCTCACACAAGCACACTCAGCATTTTACAAGATATCCCCATAGCAGACTTTTGCCCGACTCTTGCCTGATTTGCTGAGCTCCAAGAAAAGGCATCTTGTGAAAGCTGCAGGTTAGAATGCCTTGCAAGAAAAAAGGCAAAGCGGGTAGTTTTACCTTCCAATGCTCCTTTCAAAGGCAGCATCATTCAGGCTCGTCTGCAGGACACCAAATCACAGTTCTGGATACATTTGTATCATTTAAATGCAGCACCATTTTTTGTTGTTGAGCTAGGTATAATGAAGGATTCAGATGGAGAACTATACAGTACAGCTCTCTTGCTATTTTAAATGTTAACAAGTCCAAAAAAAAAAAAAAGTAATCAAATACAAAATATAAGGGTCTAATTTCTCTGGACACCGCAGGAGAGATATGAACATCAGACCCATAGCTTCCATTCTTTCTTTACTAGCTTACTGTGAAAATGCCTGTCAAGAAAAGCTCAAAGGTTTGCTACGAAAGAATTTTGTCACTCCAGTTAGGCAATAAAAATGACTTTTTTTCCCCACTTGGAGTCTCTGCTTATTCAGAGTACAACTACCATTCCATATGCTTTCCCACTACATTTCAGAGACTACACTTTGGGAATTCTGTTTTCTTTGTTAATGCTTTATAAAGAGCTGTAAAACATTTCTATATGCTCTGAACACTACTCTGTAAGTTTGTCTTTTTTCTGTCATAAAAAATAAGGATTATTCAGTTGGGGAACTAAATTATATTTTTATTTAAAAATATCTCCATTTATTTTTTCTCTTTTTTAATAATAGTTTGCAATAAAAATATTGTGACATTATATATCAAAGAAAAGCTGAAAGGGAATATTTCAATTTGTCTCTCTGAAGACAAATTTTTAATGTTTAATAAGGCAGTTCAATAAAATATGTCTGTTGAGAATGCGGATTTGTATGCATGACTTTCCATAGTTTGCTGTACTTTTAAATCTCAAACAAAAAACCTAAAACAAGTGATAAAAAGGTGAAGTTTAATAAACACAGGAATTTTCTGCCTAACTAAAATAATTCTTAGTACTGTCTTAAAACACTAACAAGTCAACCAAATGTGATTTAGTTTCCCAACACAGGAAGTTAAATAGGCACTTCTAATAAAAATCATATTTATGAACAATATTAATACTGTCTTCCAGATTATCTGAAATTATGACTTCACTCAAAAGAAGTTCAGAAAAGTGTACTGTGCTTATTAATTTCTTGAGTAGAATTTATTGGGAATACTCTTCTTATCAGAGAATCACAGAATGGTTACGGTTGGAAGGCACCTCGAGAAGTCATCTAGTCTCACCTGTAAATGACCTCAGCTCTAAAAATTTAACATGGAGTGTTTAATTTTGCAGCTGACAATTAACACATATGGAAGTCTTTTACTGATTGAAAAATATTCTTATTTTCTCTTCATTTACATAAAGATGACTTTCATAAACCTTAGACCACAGAAATCTCAGTGTAACTGAGTTTTTCATGCTGCAGAAGAAATAATTTCAGATATAAATCTTGGTTCTTGAGCCAAATTTTAGGGAAAAGTTTCATGGACGCAAGGAATAGGCATTTTCTTTCATCTCTTTCAGAATAGTACATAAAGCATAAATAGTATGTTTATTTATTCTGTCACAGTGAAAACTGTGATCTAATATTTGCCAAAAAAATTAACAAAACTTTCCGGTGCTTACCTGTCAGTGACCTGAAAAAAAGAAAATCCATAAAGGTCCTACAGCTTTTACAACTAGATAAAGAAAAGCTCAAATTGTGGGAAAAATACCAGTAGCATCTTGAGGAGAAAAACAAGAACTGCTGCTGAAACTAAGCAACATAATGGAGATCAAAAATAACACCACTTAGCATGAGAACTCTTGCAGAGAGACAGTAAATTTGAAAAATCTTTTAATGATCACGTAAAAACCAGAAGAAATATTCATAGTGCAGCCTCCTTCGAAATTCATAGAATAACATCAAGAAGTTCAGTTATGTATTGACTCCACAGCTAAATGTCAAAAAAAGTGCTAATTATAGAACTAATAAAAGTGACAGAGGTATCTCCATCATTTGACACAAAGAAAGTATCCTGTGGAAGTAATAGTAGAATTAGCCTTCCTGAAAATGCAGACAATAAAAATCCTTTTAGAATGCAACAAATACCAACAAACTAGTAAGAGATAAAAGAAAACAGAGATAATAAATTTGCAATGAAAATATAATGTATACCTACATTAGAATGACTGCATGACAGGATATGAAAATTAAGGTTTATTCAGATAACATGAGAGCTTTGCGGAATAGGTATTTTAACGATTTCCCTCAAGTACAACCAGTAAGTTATTTAATTTATAAAACATAAGCATCAATTCTCTATTTTACGAGTATATCTTCATTGTTTTACCATAATCCACTTTGTTTTATAACACAAAATACCATCCCAGACTATTCAAATCATTCTTTCGAAAACAGTAACATGTATGATGTAGTTGTATAGTAATACCAGATTCTGGCTACTGCCAAATCATGACTAATATTTATGTAAGAATGCTCAGTATTGAGAAGAAGAAAAAAAAGAAAACTTTCATAAATAGAAAACAAAAAATAATCATATTAGCTACTTTTGATTTTGAAGATAATATTGATATCTTTTACACTATCATTCCTCCTATGCAGAAAATAAAATGCTTCTAAAGGTGAAGGAAATAATCAATTAAAATGGTTTCCATTAAAGACAAAGGAAACCAAAGAAAGAGAAAGATGGAGTGATGCATTTTTGGAAACAGTTGGTAAAGGAAATGAATTACTCATTAAGATAGCCTGTGGTGTAATGGGAGATAACTGAGATAAAAGCTTAGATGATCCCAAAATGAACTGCAACATTACAGTAAAGCTTTGTGCCACAGTGAATTACCAAAGACAGTTGAAGAGATTTCGTACACAATATTCTTACTGGAAGCTCTATGCACTCACTGTAGTAATTCACACAAACATGTATTGCTTGCATAGTCTTGGAGTTATGGTGTTACTCAGAAATATTGCCCTTTTGTCCTTACACAAATTTCTGTTGGCAATTCTTGTATTAGAGGAAAGTTATAAACTAATTTCCACTCCAGAGCAGTATTAAATAAAGAAAACTGATTGCCCATTGTAGTACCTCAAAGAATAAGAGTATCTAAACTATGTAACAGGGAAAACCAAAGATTGGTACTTCTCTGAACTTCCCTTCACTTTATAAGAAACTACTTTTTCGTACTATTTTGTTCTACTATTTATCAATAAATTACATGTTATTGATAAATAAACATGTCTAAAATAATCTAGGAAACTACTGTTCCTTTGTGTTTAATTCTGTGAATTGTATGGAATGCTCCTGTGGACATAAGAGAACGCCATAAAGTGTGCAGTTGAATGAGGATATATGAATACATCTTATTTCTAAAATGGAAAGTACAATTTGCCAAAGAATGTACATTAACACATTCAAGATTTAGAGTGACTCTTCTCTTACAACCAGCATGTGTGTGCGTACTGTTTTCTTACTACGAATGTCACAAGTACCATACAGGTCATATTTCATGTCTTCTAATCATCTCTTCTTAACTCCAGTATATTTAACATACAATCACTGATGTGATGGTGTTATAACTTTGGCAAACAGTATGTGGCATTTACACTTGTTAAAAGATTGTTGAATGGCACAGTTTTCCTTACCCATTTCAGACATCTCTGGCACAGTAACAATGTACGGTCCATCAGTAAATTTTGGTGCATTGTCGTTGATATCCTGCACTTTGATAATGAATTCAGATTCAGGCTCGAGTGGCTTGTTTGTCCGTCTATCAATAGCTTGGGCATGAAGTACATAGTGGGTCTTCTGCTCTCGATCTAAGCTTTTGGTTGAATGGATGTCTCCAGTTGTGTCGTCAATAATAAATATAGTCCCTGCCCCTTCTCCAGTAAGAATGTATTTGACTGATCCATCACCTTTGTCGGAATTGGAATGCAGCTGTAGAATAAAAACACATAATATGAAATTAATTATCAAATTTCATAAAAGGTTATTGAACATAAGACATAAAAACTATAGTATTACTGTTAGCACCCTTCTACTTTGTTTTCACCTTTCCCAGCTCTTGCCATAATTCCTCCTATGCTCTTTCTGGCAACCCAGTCATTTTATTCAGCGTCATTTCCACCCACACAGTTAATTTTTTAAACTGGGATTTCTTAAGCTGGGGTTCTATGTCCATTCTAGAAAAAGTCCCTAAGTCAAGAATATTCTAGTAAGTGGGATGGTTTTTGTATTATTTGGCTCTGGTTTTAGTCCTTCTAGTTGTCATCTTCCAACATTCATTGTGAGAAACCATGTCCATAGCACTAAACTGGATGCAGTTCCAGTGAGGATTGTCCACTGCAATGGTGGCAATTCAGTCCCACCTACATTTTGCAGGACATTTGGGGCCTTCTGTGGCCCCAAGGACACCATCATTTACTGTGAAAGGACACTACATAGTGTGCCAGTGGCAGATGCTTGTCCAGATTACTCCATTCTACAACAAAACACAGGCATTTTCTTTGGTTTTTGTTTCTTTTTAGCTAGAAAGTCATCTAACTTGCTTGTATTTAATTACTTATAGTTAAATGATGAAGTTTGACAGATTTCAGCATTTTCATTGTTCATAACACCTTGTGATATGAAATATACATTAAATATATTACACCCCTCCTTGAGCACAGCAAAGATTTAATTTACTGGGGGATGGGGGAGAAGGAAAAGCCAGTAAGTAGATTGATGTGTTAAAAGATAACATGAAACAGGATCCCACTGCCTCACTATTCCTAACCTGACTTTAAAGAATTGCCTGTTTAGATTAAAACTGAACATTTTTGATAAGAAAGGGTGATTTTTACATAGACTGAGAAGATTTTTGGGTTTGGTGTTTTTTTTCTTTGAAACAATTTTGAGAACAGAATGTATTTATTGAGGAGCACAATGAGAACAAAATGATAATGCAGAAATGAACAGCCTCAGGTATTGTGCACTTATAGTGTGATATGAAATCAGAAGACTCTCATTTTTATCCTTATCCTACTGCTCTGAATATTTCTTAATATCTGCAGTGTGCCATTACTAAGTTTTGATACAGAATCTGAGCAAAGCAGAAAGAGAATGACAGATATTATTTTTAATTAATACAATGCAAGGTGTTACTTTCCTGTTTTCATTCTCAGTTCAAAAACCGTAGAAGGTTGGATAGAGAGAAAATAAGACCTGTAGGGTAGAAAACATCTTTTTTTTTTTCCTACATAAAACACAAGCTAGATGGATCTTTGTTTTTCCAAGTCTTTGTCTTGCCTTTATGACTATCTCTCTTATTATTTGTAAAAGGAGTAAGCATATGGTGCTTGATGACATTTTTCATCTTGTCTACCAAATTAATGAAATTATGATGTTGCATATAACTTATATCTTGTACTGAAGGGGGCTTGGAAAGGGAAAATCTAATAAAGTGAAGTTTTGCAACTCATATAAATTTCAGCAAAGCTTCAGTCAATGCACTATATACTTATCTGAGTCACATGAAGATCTGACTGAATAACCAAAACAAAACTGGGTCACCACTGTGGATCCTTTTCTTTTTTCCTTAATGGAATAAAGAAAGAAGCAGCAAAAGGGTCTGTTTGTTTGGCATGCCTTTATAGGACAGCAGAACAATCTTACACATTTCATTTACAGTAGTCATTGGCAAAATTTATCGCTTCTTATCCTTAGAATAACACTGTATTCTATTAACAAAGGAATAATCCACTCAATGTAAAATGCCAGGAATCTAAACGTCCTATAAAGTCAAAATGTTCTTTGAAGTGATTTATTCCTAAAAACAAGAGTAGTGGGCATTCTAGCATTGGTTTACTGATACTCTAATTTTTAAAAACCAATTAGAATTGTAGTATTCTTTTGGGATAAAATGAGCCCTCAGTGCTGGTGTTTGCAAATGCTAACAGCAAAATGACAAATTTGATGAGTTTGTGATGTTATAAGGAGCTCAAAACTAATCCAAACTGCGAAAGATCAAGAAGTTTTTCATCCTACTTCTCTCCTTTTACCTCTACAAGTGTATATGTAAAAGCATATTCAGGTATACCAAATAGAGATCCCAGCAAAAACCACTGCATCCATAACTCGAATTATGAACATACGAATCCATTAAGAATTGGTTACATTGCTAGGTAAGAAATACACAGAATAAGGAACTGCTGTAGCATATGAAAAATAAGGTTCTCCAAAACCCCAATAGACATGCCATTCCAATACCACACTGCAGAAGGGCACATTCACAAATTCACTGTGACGGCATGAAATGCAGGGACCATTTGGAAAATTAGTAACATTAGCTATTTTTTTTAAGGTGAAGAAACAACTATTTGTACTCATCATCAGTAAAGAAAATACAGATGTATATTGAGCCAGAGGGTTTTTACATCTAAAAGTAAGAAAAGTTAAGAAACACAAAATATATTCAGCTGATTTAATGGTCAGCAAATTATATGTTATTCCTGCTAAACATTCTGTTATGTTAATAAACTTCAACTGAAAAATACAGGCAGGAATATCCTCAGAAGAAAATTATCTCCGTATTAATAATCACTGAAAGCCTTCACTTTACAGCAGGGTCTTTTAAACTGCAGTTGTAAGGCAACAACTGAAAACAAGTAAAAGCTAAAAGAAGTTCCTGCTTCCTTACTTCCTGATATTTCTTATATTGTTTGAAATATAAAACTTTGATTTATGCCTTTTAACTTCTAATGCTGAATTTTAAATTCACATAGGAGGATTTTGCATAGCAAAATGGCATTTTCTTTGTCAATTGTTTATATTTCAGTTTTCTGCAAAGCAAAGATTAAAGAACTGTTTGTCTTCTTTAATTCTTCCATCTCAGTACAAATTGGTCCAAGTAGAAAAATATCAAGACTTCTCTCAAATGCTTATTTGCAATATGTGCTGTGCTGAGAGAGCCCCTGGGAATCCCTACTTAAGACAATGTTTACTAGATTAACGAGAGATTTATGTCCCTGAGCACAGTGCACTTCTCTCTTTTCCCTCTGTACTATGAAATCATCTCCACAGCAAGAGGTTTACTCCACATAAGCATTTCCAATTAGAATAAATACAATTCACCTTTAAGGTTACAAATACGTGGTTTGGGAGAGTGTATTTCTGCAGCACTGCCTATAATACTTTCTAAAAGACATCAAGGGAGCAAAATCCAGCTGGACAATAGTGGTTCTATTCTTCTCTCTGCTTGGGACTGCTATAACTATTTCTCTTTAAGTTTAGTTTTTCAGAGAGGAGGATGTCACTAAGCAATGCAAATGCAAGCCAAACCATGTTTAGTTCACCAATTCAGACGAACCTCGTGTGACAAGTCATCTCAAAGCAGATCCCTAGAAGGGGTGTGGACATTTCATTTCAATGCAATTCCATCACCTCTGCCAAAGACTACTGCAAGAACATGTATACGTGAGAGGATGTAGCATTGTGAATCAGTATCTTAGATAAACACAAAATTTGGTGTTACTTTTTCCTTCGCTCTGTCAGTCAGAGACAGAAAGATACAACATTGCATCTGATAATTTAAAGAAAAATACAAATGCACTGCAAAGTGAAACATGATTACTCATAATGTTGAGATGAGTAATAAGCAGTGGAAAGAGATGCAAGGGAAATATGCCAAACATTAGAACACAGCTCTCGAATATCTGTGTGAGGTTTTAACTATGATTATGAAAACATTACTGCAATTGTCTTTGAATAGATCTTAGTTTCCATGACAGTCTGATGATTATATATTGATTTATAATATTGACTGTTCAACTGTTACTTAAAGATGCTTTTCCCCCCCTTTCTTAATAGTTCCAACTTGCTTTCCCAAGCAATGTGACATTAGACCCCAAACGCTATTTTAAATTATGCCTTTGCAGACCAACAAATACTTTGCCTAGTTATCCACTAGAGACTAGTGCATCTTACACTTTACCAATTATTCCTCTCTAGCCTTGCAGGGCTTTCACCCTCGCCCATGTCTCAGGACCTCATTACAGCACCCCAGGGGGAGCAGTCCTTCCCCAGCGATGTTGCAGCAGAGTTGGTCTCCAGCTCCCCACAGCCCTGCCCTGCCCAGCCTCAGTCTGGCTCCATCTCCAAAGGTGCTCGATGCCTGGTCTGGGGCTGCCCCAGTAACCCTGGGTTTACCTGCTCCGGGCTGGGCCTGGTCATGACCCACTTGGGGGAGTCTCCAGTGTCCCAGTCCCAGGGAGCTTCCTTGCTCTGCTGATCCCTGACAGCACCGTCTCCAATTCCCCAAATGGCAGTCAGTGCAGGCTTCTGAATTCCCGGTGGAAATGAGAATTCTATTCTAAGTGATGGGCTGGCTTCTGCAAACGTGACTGCTGGTTTGGTTATGCTTCCAACAAGAATATACCTATTTAATACTGTGAATCAGTCCACAACCAGAAGCTGACAGAAAGTATTCAATTTTCATCCCCTGTTGGTCATTGTTCCTCTCTTTTTTTCTCTGAATTTTTTAGAGAAAGAAGAAGCAGAAAATAATAGCCAATAGGCATATCTAGAATATCCCCTTTGTCATCCCAGTGGGCTACACTTCTTGACGTATTTATTAACAAGTTGCATCCAGGAAGATTTATGACGGTTCCTCAGCCTTTAACTAGCCCATATCAGCAGTGTATGCCTGATTTTGCAGAACAGTAACCAAGGTGTCCTTGTTTTGCTAAGACGTCAACATTTTTCTTCCATCAGTCCATTTAAAAGCTCATTTTCTTTTAGAATACCTGCAGAAACTGCAGAAAGGATACATTAATCAAAGGCATGATTTGCAGATACTTGCGAATATTTCAGTTAATGAGTTTTCTTTATATCCTTATATTAATTTTGATACTATGAATCTTTTTTTTTTTTGATGCACTAGCATATTAACTGCTGTAAAATGAATGTACCTATTGAAGGCTAATTGCCCAGCTAGTACAGTGTTGCTACTGTTTGTAAATCAAAAATGACCAAGTGGCTAAAGCCTAATCACAACCCCAAATATCAGGTGTCTGCTGCTTAGTTACTGGCCTTATTCACTAACAATCAACTTCATACAGCCACACTGTTTTAACTGATGTTTAGCCACTTCATATATCCAAACACTTAAACATGCCTACTTGTCAAGCAACTGACCACAAATAGGCAGAAACCACTGGACAACAGGAAAGGGGCCCATAGGGAAAAAAAATACCAATAAGTACTACTAAACCAATCCAAAAATTGTGAAGAAAGCCAACATCCTGCTTCTACTGGGAATGGGGAATGTTAACAACTCACAGTGATCATCACTCTCCCCTGCACTTGTTTTAGGACAACAAGTGGCAACCAGGAAACCGTGCATGACCAGAAGAGAAAAAAACCTGGATAAGAGGGGCAATTGCAAAGTAGATTTGTCTGTTAGTGATTTAACTGTGTGACTGCTTCCTCCTGTTTGCTTTAGTTGAACAATCTGCATTCTTGGAGTGTTGTGTGGGTGGCATTTTAAGTGGACTACTTATGATTTTTACAATATTTTTAATTGAACTACCAATAAACTCTTGAATCTAGATATATCTTGTTCCAGAAAAAACATGTTATGAGGAGATTGCCTTACAGGTACTAAATTCAAATCCAAGGCTGATCGGAAAAAAATCAAGAACTGTTGCACTAACTTATTGAATTCAATCAGGGTAGAAGTGGTTATGTCCATATACACTTAAAGTATTTTGAAATAACTGCAGATAATTAACAATTATTGTTGAAAAATAGCAAACAATAAAAAATAATATGCACGGAATAACAAAAGCAAAACCTAAGTCATGATAATGACAATACCATTATGTCTTGAATAAAATACTGTGTTCTGTTCAGAGAGCACCACATTCTTTCAAGGAAAGCAGCAGAACCTCCCCTTTGTAATTCTGTTGTCACTGTCAATCAGTTTAACTTGACAAGAGGGGCCCAGCACAACGCTACTGCAGCTAAGTCTACAAATGAGTGCCCAGCCCAGAGGAATGACAACATTATGCCCAAACAACATGAACTAGGAGCTTTAACAAAACATAGAGGAATGTCTTAAGTTACTTTGCTTTTGTTACACAGAACTGTTTATTGCCTCAATAAAAACATCAAAATCTAGAGAGATATATAAAGAATCAATGGTACTAAAATACTGAGTAAAAAATATTTTAATCTTCCCTCTAATATTAAATGCAACCATACTGACTTCCTTTGATGTTTATGTAGACAAAACATTTCGCTTTAAAGAAATGTTACAGTAACTTATTACTAGTAAAAACTGCATTTAAATTTTTTCTGGATTGTACACACTGCAAAAGCAGAATCTAGCTGATATTACTGAAATGTTCGTTGTGTCTGTGCAGTAAAAACATCATCCGATTTGCTGCAGACTTGCTTCCCTTGGTGTGAGCTATAATACATATTTTAATGAAAGACACTGCTCTGGGCAATGTCACACATTTTGATGGAATTTTCAGAGGGAATCATTAGCCCAGGAGATAACTGTACTATCCATAGCAGTGTCCACAAATTGACAAGAAGTTATTCCACACCCTTGTCAACCAGAGGAAGAAAATAGAAAACCACAATTTCCCCCATCTGCTGAATGAGTTTTCTGAGATAGAAGAAAAATAATTGGATTGCAATCATCCAGGAAAAACACAACTGAAACAGTATTAACTTCACAATATAACACTATAGCACACAAACATCTGTTCTTGCAAGATGTTCCCGTTTGCAGGCGGCTTCTCTGAAGTCTGCTCCTTTGCTGCAGCCATTAGGAAGACTGTAATGGCAGAAGTATGCAGTAAGCAATCACATCTGAAACAACATCAGATGCACTAAAGCAGCCACAAGTGCTCAACGTTAGCTTCTATTTTCTTTCTATACAAAAGGACCCGAGGGAATGAAAAAAAAAAGATGAAAGAAAAGAAAAAACTAATTCTAAAACAACACAATAAATGGTTATATATAAAACTGTCATTTTGTTCTCAAAGAACACTATATATTTTTAAGAAAAATAGAATTCCAAGTTGTTCTTTCAGTGTACTATGTGTCCATACTATGTGTCTTCTATATGGAAGAAAAATAATTACGCTCTGGAGAAGTTTTCATCTGAACTCTCTTCACAGCAGTAAGCTTTCATTTCAGACATCTTTTACTTGGGCAAATGCTGTGATGGGCATAGAAACTTTTTTTTCCCCAGCAAGTAGGATTTACAGAGTGTATCGGTTTTAGAGGTTTTTAAGAGTTTCACAGTCTTGAACAGAAGCAAATGTACAGACAAATAAGAAAACAATTCATATTTGGTCTTCAGTTTTTAGCGTCTCTTCACAATTGCTGTCACCAAATCTCACTTTACAATCCATAAATCTGTAATCATGGTGATAACTTAGATTCCTAGATCCATTCAGGAGAACCATAAATTGGACTGTTTGAATCCAAATGCCTTGATGATACACTGTTACTCAAGTAAGCCCTGACCACACATAATCAGCATTTTAAGAAGAATGTTTTGCTTCTGGTTGTGTTACTAAATCGTAATAAGGAGGTCATATGCCAACATAAAACACTTTTAAAAATCTCACCATCCCTAAAAAAGGGCACGAGCATAAATGGCAAATAAAAGCTTTTCAGTTCATGAACTACTCTTGGGCACAGGTCCTGCAAACCTCTTATTCATTTCAACCACTGAAACTCTGCTTTGTCTGTACATGCCTCATCATTCAGTTACACAGTCACAGATGAATTACACCTCAAAGATGCCAAAAGCAGTCCTAGGTACCAATCTCATAACTTGCATTACCTGCTCAAGTAAGCCTGCTTTCATATGAAAGGATGTTTGCTTAGGACATAGAAAAGGTAAAGGTCAGAAAAACAGTAAGCGCATATATTCTCTGAAAAGACCCAAGAGATCCAAGAGTTCAGGGCTTGGAAACCCACTGATGCAGTGAAAAGCTATTCTTCACTGAAAAACTTTGCACATTTGTGACAACGATGGAGAAAAAGCATGTGTAAAAACAGTCTGTTTCCACACACTGTTTCTGCAGACTTTCTACAGGTGCTTTTGTGCTTTTGACCTTCATTTCTGGAGCTTGTTCTGTCAAGCTACTCTCATTGCATTCCTATTTTTATTTTTTTTTATGTGTACAAAGAGAAAATCAAACTCTTCTTTTTCTTTCCATTTCCAGTACAGAAGGCAAAAAAGGAACACATCCTTTTTAATAGGATTTCCAAAAAGAAATGTATCTTTTACTGAACAGGAATGCTAACCTAAAGATTATTTCAGATTTTTTGAAATGTGAAAAAACTATTAGTTCTCTAAAACCCGGATCAACAAATTCTGTATTATGTGTGATCTCTGTGCATAGTGTTTCTCCTGATATTGAGAGGGATAGAAATAGCTCACTGCAGCACATAGCTGTAAGTGTAATAGTACTCAAACTCTTTTTGACAGTACTATTTATTTGTTTGCTTGTTTGTTTGACAGTGCTACAGCTAATACTGTTTACTCTATGAAAGATCTGAAGACAGCACATTAATTTTTAAGCTCTGGGAGAACAACTCTGCTGTGTACTCATGTGATATTCTAAATTACTTCTTTTTACTTTGCTCTTCCTATGAAATACTGTGAAGATAAAAAATAAATGTGTGATTTTCTGATGTAGTATTTGTGAGCCGTGTAAAATCAGCTAGAGGAAAATTTTTGCCAGAGACCTGATTACTAACTCAATTACAGAGCTAGATTAGGAAAAAATAATATGTGGAAAAGATCAAGGAGAGATAATTAATTTACCAGCTTCCTTTTATCCCATCCTTCCAAAAATCTTTCACACATTTTTGGTTTTGATGTCTTTGAAGCTAATTTGCTGGGAAATTTTTAAGACTGTGGAAATAAAACAGGTTAGCTACTGTCCAATGGCTTCTATTTCAGGTGAAAAAGTTGTTTCATTCTGAAGAAACTGAAAAGAATGTACTACTATGTGTCATCAAGAACTGCATATGTAATTGTTTAAAAAGGATTTAATCTCCATTTGTTTATGAGCTCCCTATCAGCTCATATTAATGCAATTTCCAGGTAAAATAATTGCATGTTTTCATTATTGAGATTTTTTTTCTTTTGGTCACTTTATTTGTCAAGACTTCTTTGTTATATACTTTGGAAATACTAGGAAGTGTTATCACAACATTGAATATCAGAATATTAATTTATTGGGGTAGTTATTTACTGCTTATGCAGTACTAAACACTCAAAATCATGTTCTGGTTTTGCATCTGGAATGTGATTTCATCTCTTTTATGTGGTCTACAGCTTTTCTTCTTGTTGGGTGCAATTTATACTTGTAAAAAAACTGCTTCTGTATAGAGTTTCCATTACAAGTCTCACAACTGATCACCCTTCTTCTGCATCTCTCTTAGAAGAGAGTATGGGGTTTTTTTTTTTCTGATTACAGACACTTTCCTTCTTCCTCTAATGTAAAACTCTTCCTGTTTGCTAGAAACAAAAAGTACTACATGACACAAGAAAAAAACTCCTCATCATCATGTTGAGGACACATTTCCACAAATCTGAAAGATCAACTGTGTCTCAAAATCCATTGATAATGAAAAATGCCAGCTCTGCTGCTTTGAACATCTTTGTTGTGTAAGTCAGAAGGTTCATGTTCACAGCAGAAGCTTCTCACCAGCCCTCTCCACATATATGTCATGTAATGAATGACTGCACTAACAAAGTGACAAAGTGATCCTGACTCTTACAAAAATGACTATACTTTCACAAGTAGGAATAAAGAAATAGAAACATATCGATGCCAGTGAAAGGGAATGTAAACAACTTTCCTTACCTTTATCATGCTTTTTATGGGCTGTTACAAAAACTTTCTGGATCCCATATGGACATAAACTAGGGAAATTTAAGAACCTTTTGCATGCATTTCCCTACTTCATACAAGCTTTCTCAAGAATAAATACAATTTCTGAGCTCAAGGTTTTTTAACCAGGTAGTTCTTGCCAATTAGCAAAGTTTTTCAAAGGGGTACTGTGCTACTGCTTCTTTTGTCTTTCTAGATTTACCATGACCCACTTCAGTCCATAAAAATCTGACTGCCACAGCTGCAAGTTTTTGATTTTAAGCCATAACAAACCCTCATTTTTCAAATTTACCTCAGTACAATTTCTGGACAAGTTAAACACAAGTTCTGAAAATGTTTATAAAACAGTTTTACATCACTATTAATGACAGACTGGTGTTTTGAAACAGCACTCCTATAGAGGCCTGATATAGTGTTTTGCTACTTTTTCCACCTGACAATGTAATTGTAAGTGCTTCATGACATCTTTTCAGCATAGTACAGATAATTTCCATCCTTACATGGACAACCACCATTCTTTGCCTTCTTCTCAAAGTTCTAAATTTTTCATTGAAAGACATTTATATTCTTTGCTACCCATTGTAAAGTCAAGTTTCATGCTTGAACTTGTTTTCATTTTTCTGTAGAATAAATATATATCCTATCCATGGAATTATCTTCAATTTAACACAAGAAAAACCTAGTCGAGAACTATTTTCTTCCAGTTACACTTTGACAGTGTTTAACAGAAAGCATTTCAACAAAGCAAGTCAGAGGCTTATTGATTTACTAAAATGAACAGTAATATAACCTGCATGTTACTTTTAACACAAAATCTGTGTTTCTGATTAAGAACTATGCTATGTTCACTATCATCTAATTCCAATGGGTAACACTAATGTTCTTTCTGTACATGCAAAGAATCCCAGACATGGTGTTTCCTTCACTGCTATCACTAACTAAAAGAAGGGATGAAAAGAAGTCTGTTAAAATTTGATCTTTCTCCAGGACCAGTATTCCAACTATATTAAAAGCCATAAGCATACTATTCACACTTCAAGACAATATATTCCTCTCCTTAGTGTTTCTTATGTGTATGCTAACACATCAATATAGATGTAATTTATCATGAACATTTCAATGGTTTTTCTTTTCAGAGGTGCTCTGTCACCTTCTCCCTTCTCAAAAAATGCTCCAGCAGAGTAGGATTACAAACCCAAAAGCTATAGGCTGCCAAGAAACAGTTAGGTACGAATGATTCTTTAAAATAATATGTGTAAAATGACAGGGAAAGGAATATAAAAATAGTTCATTCTGGGAAGCCATTAAAATGATGATTAATAGATGTATTACTAGACATTCTTGCTAGCAGTACAATAGAGTGTCAATAGAGAGCACGTAGAGTATTCTTTGGAGGAATAGTTTATTCATTAACACATTTTCCATAATAGACTGTCTTCTTCACATTTAAGGAGCCCAGGAGGAAGCACCGATATGGCCCAGCAGAAGATCCAGGGGTATGATTCTGTTCTCCCAATGCCTTTTTTTCCCTAATCTAATACTGGGAAGTCCAAAAATATTTATTCTTTTTCAGGAGAAAATGAAAATAATAAAAACATATTGCTTGGTACTTCAAACACCTACTGAATACAAGTTTTCACTTAGTCATCCTAAAGTGAGTAAATAGTACTCATATTGCTAAAATCTTATTTATTCCATGTAAGGAATAATCTAGCAGTTGCTATGTTCAGTGATGCAGTATGCTCCCAACACAAGAATTCAGGGCAACAGAGATGACTACTGGTTAGGCAGCAGAAGGACAAATCTTATTTTGACAAGACGTCAACTCTTTTTTTTTCCCCCCTCAAAAAGTAATTTTAAGATCATGTAATCAACTGGAAATATGTTTCTTCTGACCTAAACGATGCTGTGCTCTTTGAACTAAAGAAACCAAAAAAAAAATGTAGAAAATGTGGTAAATATAACTTTCTGTAAAGGCAACTTAAGAAAAATCTGGGTAAAACCAGGAATGCCTCTTGCTTCCCACCTCTTTTGGTAATATAAATAGAATTTTTGTTCAGACACAAATTCACGTCTTGGAGAATTTCGTGTGTGCGCAAGAGGAGCAAACTACAGATTAAGTATTCAACCTCAGAACAATGCTGATGGTAGGAGTAAACCAAGAAAGATTGTACCAAAACTCTTCCTCTTTAAATGCCGATGAGGTATATCTTGCCTTTCCTAAGAAGGATAAATTCCTGACTTGACCTAACTTGTAGGGAAAAAAAAAATCTACATTCTGAAGAACAGAAAACTTATCATTTCCTTTAGAGATTAGTAATGGTAGCATTGAAATAGTTTTGCTTCAGAGCAACTTTTTATCTATCTGGTTTACAACTAATTCCAATAGAAGTTATACTAAAAATACTGTGTATGCCTTCTATGCCTTGTCATAATGTGTAGGAAATTTGCTTCAAAACTACATTTTCTTTCATTATTTAATGCCTGACTCTTTCTACAATGCATAAAATTAGAAAAAAAGTGGAAAATAACTGTATTTTAAATGTGTTTATTTTTATATAATCTTCAAATGGTTGAACTTTTTAAAAAAAAACATACTAAGAACTTATCCATACAAATATCCTGTGGTCTGAATTACAAAGTTCCTTTTGTCTTACATACAGGAGAAGAGTTGCTTCCTCTTTAAACCCAGGTTTAGATTCAAATTGCATGAAAATAAACAAAAGGAGGTAATGTATCCTATTCTGAAGATGAGGCCTGTTGAGCAACCAAATGATGCTCCCTCAGCTTTCAGCAGCATCTGTAGACATCAAATAACTAAAATACAACTTAGGCAGTAAGTAGTACAAGTCTCCACAATTTTCATTCACAGTAGGTCATGAATGGCAGGGTAAGATGGTTTTGGAAACATTAAATGTTTATTATTATTTCATTAACTGCTTGATCAGGCTCAGCTTTCTGTGTAAATAAGTAAGGTCAGGGCAGGAGCAGTGAGCTCTCAGGAAAGCTGCAGAGTACTCAGTGGTACAGGAGATCAAAGGGGGAAGCTTTCTGAAGACCTCAGACAGATTTTGCAGAGCAGAAGTATGGGGTTTTTTTTAATTTCATAAATTGGAGGTGGATTGTTGTATTGAACCTTTACTCCAAAGAGAGAAATCCCACTCCTCAGCCCAGGATATGACATCCTTATCTGATCAAACTCTTCTCCTTGGGCTATCTTACACCCCTCTATCTTTCAAAAAGTGCCATCATGCCTCTTTATTTTCCCTCTTTACCCTGTGTTCTCCTGTGCATCCTAGCCTGTAACACTCTTGTTTGCATGCTCCACATGCACTGCAGTTCCTACAATCCCACCTCCAACAGTACAATGTACCTCCGCACCAATACACTGTGATGTCAAGGACACATGAAATTCAAACCTAAGATTTTGGCATTTAAATTTTTTGCTGAATGATATGGAGAATTTTGGAAGGATGATTGGGTGCAAAACTCTGCAGTGAATAGAAAGTTATAGAAACATATATTAAACATATATTATATTTTCTAATAGAAATAAGTCCAAAACTAAAACTGTTTGTTTCAGAATTAAGGAAGCCAATGTGGAATTTTCATTAAAGTAAATAATTCAAAGATAAGGAGTTCTCTGTCTCAGGTCCATCTGTGTTTCAGCCTTTCCTAAACACATCCAAAGGCTCTATGGGAAGGCAAAAAATGCATTTTCAGTTTAAAAACATGACCTGTCCCTTCCCACCAAAATACCCACACTTAGTTCTCTGAAGACAGGTGTATACATATTTATATATATAGCACACATACAATCTTAGCGAAGTTGAGAAAGACAGCTTAGAAATACAAATATTTTAGAATATTTCACTCACATTTCATGTTTTCTTTTGAATGGGGAATTAAGACATTTTTCACAATTCTACATATATTTCTAATATAAAGAAAAAAGCTTCCTGCAGTCATCTTAAAGCACATGATATGGCTGTGATAACAGCTCTGCAGAAAGACACCAAGGACACATTCAGTAAAGCATGAGTTTGCCTGCCATTTATTTCCTCGCTGGAAGTGGTGCTTTCAGTATCATGCTGTTATTCAAATTAGCATGTGAAGGGAATAATTGCTTGCAAAATTCTGAAAATGCTCAAGGACAAGTGAAGCCTTGTGAAAGCATAATTTAATTAATTATAAAAATCCAGAAAGTGGTTTCACAGCCCACAGCTGGGATTAGTACACCTAGTTACAGATAAATTTCATTTATATCTTACAGCAGTAATGTTGTTGCTTTACCTCTGTCTCTGTAATTTTACTTCTTACACTACATGGACCTTGTGTTTTGTTTTTTGAGTTTTTAATTTTTTTTCCTTCTCATGTAAATAATAATTTTTCAAGTTTCATTTGGTCTTAAAACTTGTCCTAGGGAAAAATGAAGACCTGTGAAATAGAAACAAAATACTACTTGATATTAAATCAGAAAATTTCTTTCTAGTGAATATGAATTCTTCCCACTTACTCCTGACCAGTAGTAACCACAGCTTACTGTGTATGAATGCATCTAACAAAAGATTTTTCAGCTGGCTTTCAATGTCAGTTCCAGAATATATTTAGTAAGCAATGCAAGATTTTTTTCAGACTGGTCTGGTCATGAAAAGTACCAGTTCTGGACAATCCTATCCAATAATAATAACAATATTAACAATAAAAATATTATTCTTTATGGTAGAGGAACAAATCTTTTCACAGCTGTGCTCCCCTGACTCATGCAAAAGGAGGAGAGAGGTGGTATTTCCAAACCTTAGCTGGTGAGGTATCTGGACTAGATTATCAGAAATACTACCTATTAACCAAATTTTCAAAAGAAATTTTTTCTGACACTCGTATAAGGGAGTTCTCCAAGGAGCCTCTGCATGGAAAAGGTACCTGTCTGTGCAAAAGACACATTGGCTCAGGGGCTTCAGAAAAAAATCAGGTGGGTCCTGGCATGTCCAGCATGAATCATACCACACCAGGGAATCTTGGGATGTTTTCTGATGTCCTAATAATAACTATACACTAAAAAATCATGTTAAGATAGATAAACGTTTCTATGTGATTAGTTCTGGATATGATTTCATTTCAGTTAGCCGTGATTCTTCTTATTCCCCTCAAGCATCCCCAACCTGATCATGTAGTTTCAGTAGCTAATATACAAGTAACTCTGGATTATGGACAATTGTGTCAGTTGAAGCAAAGAAAGAATGAAACCAAAACATAACAAAACAAAAAAAAAAAAAAAAAAAGNCCCCCAGAATAAAACAAAAAGCAGAGAAACTCAACAAAACCCCACCTCCCAAAAAAACTCCCCACAAGCACACACTAAAAAATTAAAACATGAGAAAAACAGAATGAACAAATGAATGAAGAAATGAACGAGATGATGCAAAAGTGTACTGATTAAATGAGACAGACTAGACAAAACTCTGTTAGAAAAGGTTTAGTCATAGCTGGTCCCATAGCAGGCTATCATTATGGAATGAATGATCTTTTGATGTTTCTTCCTGACCTAAAATTCTGTGGCTTTCTAATTTTTAGAAAGCATTTTGGCTATTTCATGTATAAATCATCTCCTTTTAATCTGTTATCCTTCCTTGATTAGGGAAAGGTAAAGGTTCAATTCTATGAATAAATTAGACTCTAACTTTTAAAGGTAGCATTTTTAAAGGGTAGAAAAAGAGTCTAATTTTTTCAGGGAATCATTATTTCTTTACACATCAGCAACACTTAATTTATCTTGCAGACAGGAGTGCTGAAATACCACCACAACACATTTTTTTGAACCAAAAAAAACCTGCAAAAAAACCCAAGAACTTTGTAAGACAGGTTGTTTTTAGTTCAAATTTCTAAAGAGTTGTAAGGCTTGACAAATAACAGATTTATTCCTTTTCTTAAATTTCTTAAAATAGCTATTTATATTTATGGTTAGGGTTAGTCCCATGTGAATAAACGGCTTACATACAAAAATAATATATGATCATAACACTAAAATCAGTGTTAGGGCATTTATCATGTGTTAATTGTCTTTCTTAATCATATATATGTATATGCATAACAGGGCAATATTCTGCTGTACTCTGCACACACACTTTAAGCACAATACAAGGTCATCAGAAGAAATTCATCACTTCTGGAAAAAAACCAGAAGTTTTTACTCAGGTGCTGCTTAATTAGGGAGGAACTTTTAAATAAAGTGGCATATTTTCAACTCGTAGAGTTACGTACTTCTTTGTTAGATGTGTACTTTTATCTCCTGCCCATCATTTCAACAGTGTGGTGAGTCTTCCCTAAATTTTTGGTGATCCTCCCATTTAGAGGAGTTTCATATTTTCTCATTTTTGAGCAAATGACAAAAGCTTCTTTCCCCATGGCAGCTCCAAAGCAAGACAGAAAGGAAAAAATCTAAAGATCTTGGACATTTGTACACTGATGGATACTCTAAACCACATAAATTATACCCTTTTAACTTTTTGTGAAAAGGCAATTATCTTTAACACTGTGAAAGATAATGTCAGTCAGTAGAACTACTCAACTAATAGATAGTATTGAAAACGCAACAGTACTGACTTATTTGATTAACAATCCTATCCATCGTTCTGGCAATCTGAAGGTATCATAGAGGTGATAGCATAATTTAAATTAGGATCATTCATTATGGTTCATAGTTGCAGTAGATAACTTAATGGTAAATAAATGCTGAAGCCAAAACTGACTTGAAGCTTTACTCTCCTTTCCCAGTCCTCATGCTTACAGTTCTGGCTGTTAGCTCCATCTCATCAAGTTATTTTGCACATAATTGTTCCTTGTTCTTTCTACCTGTCTTGTATAATGACTTGCTATTGATCAATGTGGTGGTGTTCTGGCTGCCCTGAGCTATGAGAGAATGCACTTCCTGCACCACTTCTCGTGGCAGTCTGAGACTTAAGAGTCTGCTTAGAGACGTAGCAGTACCTGTCGTACTCAGACACGAAAGGACCATGCAGACACCGTTCTGTCAGGACAGGAGCCAGGGCCAAAAGAGAGGCTGAAGAAGGGCCAAAGAAGGGCAAAGAAGGGGCAAAGAAGGCCTGGCCTCTTTATTCAGTCAGTTATATATCTTTTTAGAGACAACCATGGATTGGAGGATGGGGTTACCACCTCTCCATGACACTGGTCAGACCAAAAGTCTATCATATTTCTTCACCTTACAAAAAGAATGATAATAATAAAGACCGGTAGGTAAACATGCCTTATGTTTACAGAAAATTTGTGAGAAACTCTATTACAGGAATGAAAACATCGAAAGACTGCAAAACTCAGGGTGACAAGTACCCTTTAGCAGTGATCTCTGGTTTTCCACCTCCTGACTCCAGTTGCTGCCTTCCTCCACTGCCATCTTGCACTCAGAGTAACATATAAATCCTCAAGGCAGAGGAAAAGAAAAAAATTAATAGGCAGTTTAACTTATTTCAACATGATGAGCCTTTGTGAAAACAAAAGAGGAAATAATAATAGTAAGCAGTCAAAATTTAAAGACATGAACGCACAAAATAAAGTAGCTCTACAGAAGATAAAATTCAGATCCAACATAAAAAGTGTCATGACAGAATCTGACGCATAAAAATGTTCTTGACATCTTTAATAGAATGGGAAACAAAAAGGAAAAGTGGCATTTATACAGAATATAAATCTGGCCTTCTTGTTGCACATTTCTAATTAGTTTAAGCAAAAAAAGAAAAACTCTCATCCTAAAATACAGATTTAGTTTTCCAGTCATACAGTTAAATTCAGAGTTGAACTGGGGTTTATTTCTCCTCCTTCATGTACAGGTTCATAAGTATGTACGAACAAATGTCTTTAGTTCTCAATTTCCCGCCTTGTCAGGAAACTAAGTTTACTATTAAAGGCCATAAATCAAGACACTTGCAGCTCACCTAATCATCAAACATGGTGGTTAATTAATTAATCAAGTTGCATTTGTTGTATGTCTCACACACACAATTAATCCAGCCACATAGCTTCTCAGTGTGTGCTCTGCTGGGCATCCCACCTCTGCAGGATGGGTAAGAATTGTTCCTTTACACTCTTTGAAACTCTCAGCGTATGAATAACACAGATTCTTTTATCTATTACCTCATCCAGATCCTGCTACCGCCACATAACAAAGACCTATCAAACAAAAGTCAATTCCAAATTTAGCTTCTGACTGTCAGCTGAATGTTAATAAAAACCATAAAGCATTGCTTCAATGCTTAGGAAATTTTCTGATGTTAGTCAGGGTTCTGCAAAATTCTCAGAAAATAGAAATAGTGATTATGATGAGGTCCAAAACTTTATTATGACAATTTCATTTTTCAGAACTCTCATAGCTCAGATTTGCAATTCTTTTGTTTTAACGTGAAAAGAAACAAGGAAAAAAATAAATCTTAGTGATCTGCAGATATGGGAACCTCATAGGAATTACAAAAATTGTTCTCCACAGACATTAAATACAAGCCATCCATTTTATTCTCATAGATGAGAACTTTAATTTGTTTCAATTCTCAGACATCTCATATATCTGATATAAAGCATAAAAACATATATGCTTCTACAAGAGGGACGGAACTTAAAAACGCTGACCCAAATTAGAAGGCTTTCAAAAAAGTAATGAAATATCTTGACCAAACAAGTTCACTGTAATTTTAAGCCCGAAATCTGGCTGATCTGAGGTTAATCTCTACAGACACTGCAGAGTGGCCACTTGGGTCTTGCTACACTTGTACTTTGTCTTTCTTCTGAAAGTTCTGTTCTGTATTTCCGATGCACTTCTGCTTCACACATGGTATTATTCAATGATTAACAGAAGAGAAACCAAGTTCTACATGTCACCTTATGACCACATATGCTTTCTTAAAACATCTTACTATACAAAGCTAATTCATGTTTTCCCCTCCTGGAGAACTTCACACACTGAATTCGTAACTGGTTTCTGCCAGAAAGTCTTCAGAGGGTGCACGAAACAGCAGCTAGGACAGAGATTTCAACAATTACATTGTATACAATTCCCTACAGATGTGGCAAAATCATAAAATTTAGATAAAAAAACCAATGATTCTCCATTTACATCAGCTGAGAAGCCAGTCTGTGAAATTCAGATTATTGTCACATTAGTGTGGTTTGCTAGAGTTTTTCAGAAACTAAGTCTAACCTCATAAACTTCTATAATATGCTAATGTTACTAATTATCATAGGAGATGCTACACCTACTCTCTAGAAAGCTGCAGGTCTCCAATACTTTAATACTTATGTTCTTTTAACAAGACAATAGAGATACAGATTTCTCTCTGCATAAAATCTGCGCATAGAAGAAGAAAACAAGGAAATGGGAGGTGCAGAGCTCCCTTTTACACTGCATGACTGCCAGTTAATTATAGGCTTCAGCAGAGTGATGAACACTTCAGGGTAAAACTGCTTGTTAAAGTCCCTTGTTTTGTGTTCCTGGTTTATGCCTTCAGACATATTTGAGTAGATACTGGTAGCAAGTCTGCATGTCTGATGTAAAAGCATTTGTCTGTCGTAGTGACAAAATCCAAGAAAACTCACTGCCACTCCATGTGTACATGTTTTGGGTTTTTTTTAATTAACATATGCTGGAATGGGGAGAAGGGGCTTCTTGATACATGCTGAGCTAATCTTAAAATTAAGATTCAGAAATATGCTGTGAAGGTGAATTAATTGATATGTCCCAAGAATCTTTGGACGCTAGACTGTAGGCAATACAAACCAAAATTCACATTTTTCCTGTCTTGCTCCCCATGAGCAGTTCATGTAACTGTAATATATTAATGTAATACATAGTCTTGAAACATATGTTATCTTCCTATTTAGTATTTTTCAGAATGAAAAAGGTTTGAAGAAAGGTGCATTGGATAGCTTTCATTCAGCTTCCAGTGACCACATACATAATGCTCACATATTTACATGATCTTTCATAAAATGAGGTAATGTGAAGATTGAATCCTCTTTTGGCCTCCAAAGAATCCACAAGAAGTTAGAGCAAGGTGATCTTTTAGAGTCACAGGTAAAACAACACAAAGAAATATTAGAAGAAGGAAACACAGTCACAGATCACTGGAAAGTGGAAACTGCAATGTGAGAAATTTCAGTAAGTGAATGGAATAGTGAAGAATGAGGAGAAAGCAATTCTGCAGATTATGAACAGATTATTAAAGGTTTGCCTCCAGTTCCTTAATAGTACTGATGAAGGGGGAGGGATGCAGGTGTTAGAAAATGAAGTAACTGGCAACAGTTCAACAGAAGGGAATACCATGAGAAATAAGGAGCATTTAAAGTGAAGTTTATTCAAGGTAAAACAGAAGGCCTGACAAACTGGAACACTCTCCCACACAGAGACGATGCCTCTTCTGCACTCGGTATTCAAGAGACTGAAACATTGCTGATAATTTTTTTGGAATAAGAATATTGTCATTTAGATGTATTCAGTTTAATAAACCAGTATTGCACCTACAGATGTATTTAGGGGATTACATTGATGAAGACAGCTCCTGAACAGCAGTGATTTTTAAATACTTGGCTTAATTTTTCTTCTTCTGGGATGGAGGGGAGGAGGGGGGGGGAGGGCAGCCATGGAAAGGATACTGATTATAGACACCAGAAATGATTCTATTGAATTTCAAGAAACTGTAAGTTAATTTACTACTCAGTATCTACTGGGCCAGAAGGGAAACTACTACATTCTCTCTAAGATGCCTGTGTGGTTTGATACTTGTATCACATTTCTACCTAGGGATTTTTTAATCATGGTTTGCTACAAAGGGCTAACAGAGAAAAACAGTTCTACTTTAACAGCATATCCCTTTTGTGAAAGCATCAGAAACATTACTCTAACCATCTGATTTCCACTCAAGTACATTTGTATATGCTGCCTAATTAGGTGATATGCATTCCTTCTGCACCTGGAATGAGACAACCCTGGATGTTCAGACAGACTGGAGAACGAGATGCTCGAAAGCAGCACCGCAGAAAGGGCCCTGGGGATCCTGGTCAGTGGCAAGTTGAACATGAGTCAGCAGTGCCCTGGCAGCCAGGGGGGCCAACCCTGTCCTGGGGGGCATCAGGCACAGCATCGCCAGCCGGGCAAGGGAGGGGATTGTCCCGCTGTGCTCTTCTCTGCTCACCTCCAGTGCCAGGGGCAGTTTTGGGTGCTGCAATGTAAGAAAGGCATTAAGCTCTTAAAGACAGTCCGAAGGAGGTTACAAAGATGTTGAAAGGCCTTGAGGGGAAGCTGTACGAGGAGCAGCTGAGGTCACTGGCTCTGTTCAGCCTGGAGGAGATGGAGGGGAGACCTCACTGCAGTTACAATTTCCTCATGCGGGGAAGAGGAGGGGCAGGCACCGATCTCTTCTCTGTGGTGACTGATGACCCCACCTGAGGGAATGGCCTGAAATTGTGTCAGGGGAGGTTTAGGTTGGATATTAGGAAAGGGTTCTTCACCCAGAAGGTGGTTGGGCACTGGAACAGGCTCCCCAGGAAAGTGGTCACAGTACCAAGCCTGACAGAGCTCAAGAAGTGTTAGGACAATGCTCTCAGGCACATGGTGTGACTCTTGGGGTGTTCCTGTGAAGGGCCAGGAGTTGTGACGATCCTTGTGGATCCCTCCCAGATCAGTATATTCCGTGATTCTGTGATTTTATAAACCACTGTAATAATTATCAATATCCCTATTGAAGTTAGGGAAGTATACTTGAGGGATGAAGGGGTGTCACTTTAATAAAAATTATCATTTTCTGCAGTTTATTGATCAAGAGGAAAATAATTCCTAATAGATGAAAGACACTATAGTCCAAGGTAAAATTAATAGCTCTATAAGTAAGAAAGTGGCAAAACTAAGAGCAATTACAGAATTTTCACCTAGGAGTGCTTTTATTTTGAACAAGGGTATGGAAGGGAGTGAACTCTGGGTGTCACTGGTTTAGGGTTCATACACAGAGGCTTCTCAATGGGATCTGATTTTCTGACAGTACCTAAAGTCAAAACAAATCGAACAAGATAACTGGATGATTTAATTCCTAAACAGTGCACTAAACTGGAGCCACTGAGTACCACTAGCCACTTGTGAGACAGAAGGGGTTTTTTGGTTTGGGTTGGATTTTTTGTCCCCACAAACAGCACTTAGTATTATAAGAAATACTACCATATTCTGGGTATACTTCAGCTTTTACCTTGAAACTATATTCAAATTTTACATGACCCTTATGATTAATGATTTAAATAAAAACAAACTTTGAATGAATCACTGTAAACTGTCAGTTTTCTTTAAGTATGAAAATTCTTCCTTGTGCTTGGAAAGAATCATGTCACTATGTTTTCATGCAATATAGATAGAAAATGGAGAAATGATTTCTTCCAAATAAAATGTAAAACAAGACTTGCTAATGCCCTTATAGACATGTAGAGGAAAGGTTTTCTAGGAAGGGAGTACAGACTGGAAGTTCTGAATTCATCACTGATATTCTCTGAAATAGTTCTGGAATAATGTTTAGTTTCACAACAAACCCTTGTGACACAGGTGTGTGATAGGCAAAAGTGATTTTTGTTAATGTTTATCTGAGCTATCTATATTTGTGGACATACAGCTCTGCCTTCTTGAATGCATGGTCATTCTGTCAATGTGACTTAGCTTTTACCTGCTGAATTACCTCAATGCATTACTGAGAGACTAAATAGGAACACTGATCTGGCATTAAACATCAAAGAATGCTATATTAAGCAGTTTCATCAATTTTATAGATGAAAAACTGAATTGTTTTCTTTATTTTTAGGCTGTCAACCTTCCTTTTTTTTGGTTGGTAATTTTTGTTTCGTTTGGGGTTTTTATGGGTTTGGGGGCTTTTTTGTATGACTCCTACTGCTTGTAGGAGGGAAGGGAAAGAAAGTGAAAAACCATTCTGGGTTCATGTTACTTAAAACCGTCTAGCCCACTACCTAACTTACTTAATTTTTTTTTTTTGCAGTCAAAAGAGTCCTCCTCTACTCTGGTGTTTGTCATACTACTTCCAAAGCCATCCTTTCCCATAGAAAATTCTGTACACGGGAAGACAACAGCTATTAAAATTCTAGAACTGAAGTTGTTAATTGAAAATGTGGAGTTTACCAAATAATGTGGCTAATAATCCAATTAGTCACTTCTCATACAGAGACTGTTCTATACATTACATCAGCCTGGTAGTTCTTTGAAATATTTCTTTGGCAACACTGGGGAAAGAGATAAGAAAATGAGAACCATGCTTTGCATTGGAGATACTTTGCACTGTGGTTTTACAGAGTTACTGGTGGGGTTTTTTTCTCTTCTCAGTTATTTCTAACATTCAGTTTCCTCTTTGTATTGTTTCTAAGCACTTAGCTGATGGAGTTTTATCTTAGAGCTCATAGAACCTCACAGTCTTTTAATGAAGGGTAACTGTCAACACAGAACTACTTAACTCAGCTGCTGCTCATGTGCCTCATTCTATCTTTATCTGTATTGAATTTCAGTCAGTTGTGGAATATCTTTCTGGTGGACTTCATTAGGGTTGGTCTTTTCCTTTTTTTTCTTCTCATCATCTTCCTATAATTAATGCAATTTGTCACCAAGTTATTCAAGCTGCTTCCCACAAATAGTTCAAAATGCTAAGTGGTATTGCTTTTCCCCACGGGCAAGTTTTGGGGAAATTTTGAGGTTGTTTTTTCTTGTTTAGTGTATTGGTATAACTGCACACTTTGGTCCTCAGACACCAAAGTAGTTTTAGATATTTATATAGCAAAGGTATGTGGTTAGGTATTTTTTCCTGGGTTACTGCAACAGGTGTGATAATTACTGTTCACTTGTTGATTTGTTTCATAGTCTCTCCCACAGTGCCTCAGTTTGAGACTTCACCTTTGATGCATTCTTCATAAAATGACTGTTCAACGTCTCCCGCAGTAAAGAGATTAAAAAGCATTCTTGTAGCTTTCCTGCAACAGTCTTGTTTTGTTCTCATTACATGTTTTATGCCCCAGAAGTGTCTTTTGTCACAGCAGCCTCTGGTAGGCTTCCACATCCTTGTGTTTCTAAAGAAGAATTTTTTATTGTCAGTTTTTCCTCCAACTTGCTTTAATGGGTTATTTTGCTTTACAATGAACATGTAAGATTTCTCAGTCCTTCCTACTTCTCTCATTTGGAAACAGACTTTTTTTTAAAGACTCTGCCTTTATTTGCCCTTACTACTGTATCTTTTGGTCATTCCAACTTCCTTTAGCCCTTCACATCTTTCTGTCAGGTATTTAGCATTTGCTTCAGGTATTACTTAAGTTTAGCTTTAGTTCCTCTTTTGGAGATTTGATGACTAGATAACTTATGAGGCAGCCATTTTTTATACTTAAGAGACTTTTCATGTTAGGGTTCAAGCTCAATATAAAATTCAGCCTGTGTTCCAGGGAGTAAGTGAAGCCTCCCATCATTGCTGCAATTTTCCAGTCTTAGAACCTACCTGAACAATCTCAACACATCATCATCAACTTTATTTCAGTCAGCGGGATAATGATGATATTCTTGTAGTTTTAATATTCATCTGAAACATCCATACAGATGTTAGATGCTTTTTGATTTGTTAAAACTTATGATTTTACTCAAGGTATTCAGATAGAAAGTATTCATAAAACTAGAGTGTGAAAACATTGCTTCTGTAATACTTCCAAATGCAAATTTTCCTTCTTTAGGCCACTACTGACTTTTACAATTAAGATTTCTAATTAATACTAAGTAGAAATATATATATATATATATGTATAGACAGAAACACTTATTTCAAAGTTTACTAAAAAAAAAGTAAAAACAGACTATGCATTTCAAAATGGACTATATTTACATTAGTTATAAACATTTCTATTTGCTTTGCAAACATATACAGAGACCCTTTCTTGAACAGGCTTTCCTAATGTAAAGCAGGGGGTTTGTTTTTTGGATAGCACCTCTTTTATCAGTATCCCAAGGACGTCTCAAGTAGGCCCTTTGAATATTATGAAGAGATCTCTTCAGTAGAACTGTAATTATTAGTATGTCTTTCGTATGAAACTTTGAAAAGCTGCCTTTTTTATACTGATAGCTTAAGTATCAAGCATTATAATTCACAGGAAGACAATAAAACACATTTTGGCAACAGTTCAGGTTACACATATCTGACAACGAAACAGACAAGGACATACAATGATCTCATGCCACACAAATTAATTATACACTAAGCCTGACTTAAATCCAAAGTGTAAATTTATGAATACAAACTATTAACTCTGATGGTTGGACTGTTGTTTGTTTGTAATCTGATGGAAAATTTTAAAATATTGTAAGAGAAAAAATGAAGACTTGATACAAATGTTCAAATATAGGACAGCTACACCACTATTCTTCAGTAAGAGACTTAGAACAAGCTCTTCTGGTGAGTTTATTCCCCAAGCCCTTTAATAATAACTTTTTGCTGAGAGACGTTTTTGCAACAGTTCTGTCTCCTGTCCTGAATAGCTCCATACAGGCAACCTGTCTTTTAGAAAACCTCATCAAAATTCTGGAAGGAACAGAATTTTTAGCAAATGAATCCAAGATCACAGAAATGCAAAGATGACTTTAAAGTTATTCTGCTCTAATCTCAGATGTAAAGATTTACCACTGCTCAGGTTCTTGACTGAAAACCATTGTGCACAATCTAAATGCAGATATTACCTCTGCACTTTCTTTCCAAACAAAGATGTTTGTGTTCTTTTCACTGTTATTTAAAGGCTGCTTAAATTTCAGATGATAAACTTGTGGGAATAACTATTTAAATGAGAACTGCTTGCCAAGAACCAACCAAAGCTAATACAGCTAGGCAGAGAAAAAAAAAAGTGTTCTGAAATACTGCTTTCATGGTTTTACAGTCTGGAGTTTTCCACTACAATAAGTAAAAAAACCCTAGTGTATTTTAGAAATTAAATATTTACAAAGACATTTCATCTCAGTATTCATCACTATGAAGTAGTTTCACAGACTGTGTTATATGATTAGAAATGACAGAGAATTTTAGATTCAAACCTTAGTTCTGCTTTACTTCCTACTGTCTCACACATTTTTATTGCCCTTAAAAAGTGTGCGTGTGTTCCAGAACACAAAAAATTACTATTTGGTCATCAGACATAAATTTTATGTGAGACTTGAAAGATAACATGTAGCCAATGTAACTTACAAGGCAAAGAGGCAATTGTTTAAAAGGCAGCACATTCAAAATCAAAAAATATGAGTAATTACTTTTACAGCTGTACAGAATATGCCCTACAAATAACCCTTTGCTACCTCCACTGAGTCTAGGAATAGTGCAGTCTCATATTCACCTTCTCAGATATTTTGAGATGAATTAATGAACTACTAGACCTGAAATTTCTATTCAGTTAAAGCATCTTCACCTTAGAAAAGCAGGCCATAAAAGCATGTTCTGCATGGTTTCATTTGTCACATCAGTCTAGGTGAAAAAAGACCTAATTATGATGTTCAATTTATGTCACCTTTTAAACTTTTGTAGCTTTTTATACAGTAAATAAAATTATTTAGCCTACAGTTTCAATCATTCAATGGAAGTGTTCCCATCAGTGTTTAAATAAGCAAAGTCCAGATAACATTTCATTTTACAAATACATCTTGAATTAGTTGATAAACTACATTTAATAGCAAAATGACGTAGCAGAATCTTTTAAAAGACAACAAGGCATGTGGGTGCTGAAAGTCACACAGACAATGAATGTAAATGAGTACCTCTATTAAAATAAGGTCAAGGAGATACTTGAGAAGTAACTGACATGTTAATTCACACTGGAGTTTATCAGCATATCTTCAGCTTCATCACCTATTGATTTACAGTAAACTGGTAAATATCCTTAAAAAAAAAGTTACTAAGTTCACCATTAATATAAAACTATGCAGAATTATCTTTGTTTCCTTGTTGCTGCATCTGATGTATGTAATTAGTGTAACACCTATTTTTTATGCTTTTATTTATTTTTTTCTGTTGGTTTTTTTTTAACAGACACAAACTATATGGCTATTTTATATAGTTTTGATATAAAGACTTTAAGAGGCTAAGAGGCTGTGCATTCAGAGTATGGCATAAGTTAAAGATGCAATTACAAAGCAGGCACGTTGTACCACACCAACTTTGTGGTGGGTCAGTCTTGGCTGGCTTCTGAACACCCACTCAGCTGCCTCTCTCAGTCTTCTTTCTTAAAATCTCGGGGGAGAAAATGAGACGAAGAAAAGTTCATAGGTTGGGATAAAACAGAGAGATCACTGACTAATTACTATAACAAATTTAACAGGAGGAAATTGAATTCAATTTCTTGGAAATTAAAGTAGAGTTCGATGTTGAGGAAAAAAAAATTCAAAAAATTAAACCAATTTTCCCCCCCTTCCGACTTTTTCCCAAGTTCACCTTCAGTCCTGACTGGTCTCTCTCTTCTCCTCTAGGGGCACAGGCAGGTGGGGAATGGGGGTCTGCGGCCAGTCCATAACAGCTCCTCTCTGCATCGTCTCTCCCCACACATTTCCCTTCCTCAATGTGGGTCCATTCCAGGGTCCGCAGGGAAGCCCCTGCCCCGCCGGGGTCCCTCCCTGGCCGCAGGGCCATCCCTGCCGGGTCTCTCCCTCCCTCCGTCCCCGCTCCCGCTCTCCCCTCGGGGCTCGCAGCGCTGTTTCCCGCACGGTTCCCCTCGCCCAGCCCAGGCTGCCGGGCAGCGCTTTGCCCTCCCTTGCCCAGGCTTTCCCCGGGGCTCTCGCCCGCCCGCCCGTGGCTGAGGGGCTCAGCCGAGCCCTGCGCTGGGGCCGCTGCAGCCGCCGGCACCGCCTGGGGCCGGGCCGGGCAGCCCCGGCACAGCCCCCAGTGGCAGAACTTCGATATGTTAAACCAATTCATGTCCAAAATGAGAAATAGAAACCAAAAACGAGGGAACAAGGCTAGGTAGGAACAAGGCTGGATTTCCTCTCAAAAAATTGCTGCTAAACCATTTAAGTGAGAAATGGCAGTTCCACTTAAAAGATGTTGGTTTCATCAATGTGGTCGTTCAGTGAAAAGAAAAAGTCACAGAACTTGGCCGCTGGTGTGTCAAATTCATGAAAGGGTGAGAGGTAAAATACATATTTTAAAAATTTAGAAAAAAAGAAAGAAATCTAGTTTTGTTCAGAGTTCTTCAGTCCAGAATAACTTCAGGGAAGATTAGATCACCTTGACAAAATTATTTTGAACCATTAATTTAAATAACAGTCTCCACACAGAGAACTGATGTTTTGCAATATAGAACTGACAGACTCTATAAAGCTTCCTTACAAAAACAGTTATTATTTTGACATATTAGATTTAATGTAGCTGTTTTGACATAAAAGAGCCAGTTTCTTCTTGGTGCAATTTCATGTTGAGTTAAATGAAGTTAAACAAGTTAAACACTTTATCCTGTGTCTTTGGACTAGGACTGAACTTCAATATGTTCATGCTTTTCTGTTTCTTTGGTTGGTCTGTCAAGTCAAAATGCCTCTGTCAGTGCTATGCTTCAGGAAACCTCAGATATAGCTGGACACATTGGAAGGATGTCAGACTGATCAGGCTGATGAAAGCTCTCTCTTCCCTTGAAACTGATTTTGCCCCAAATAACCTTTGAATATTTAGAGATTCCACTTAAAATCCAAAACCAAAAGTGTAAAGGTCCACAGCATTCTATGACTTGTAGAATTCAAGTAGTGCGCCCTCAGCTTTTTAATGTGAAACCAAATAACATTTGTCGAATGAAGGTAGGAGGCAGCAAAGTTGTCTGTGCACAGAAAACTCAGGACAAAACAAGTAGGCATTTTTATTTTGGAAAGCTTCTAGGTTGGCAATAATACTGAGTTAGCTTTTTGGAAAAATTACCATAAAAAATGAGACGGCTTATATGATAGAGGCCCATATAATGTTGTGCTATACTGATGTCAGGTTTATTCTTCATGTTGTAATTGCTTCTATATTTTCCCTAGGTATAGAGGAAAATTATTTTATGTAAGTACATTATTTGTGAAACTAGCAACCTAAAAGATAGAAAGTGAGATGCATGTTATTTGAAAAGTTGCTTCTGTTGCTGATGCCACTGGTCTACCCTCTTACAGAGGCGTGAAAATGGCTAACAAATCATATGTAAAATATTTAGACTATGTCATCTACACTTTCCTTTTAATTTTTTCTATTATAAAATAAAACCCCTTTTATCGAAATAAATTTTTGAACTATTTGCTTGTGTTAAAAATGCTGAAACACCTGATGCACTTTATTTTATGTAAAACTCTATAATTGAATAAAAGTTTTTTTAATTGTTGAACTCCACTTTTGTTTCTTCCTTGGCATTTAGTCTAAAACATATATAATGTTCCCTTACTGTCATTAAATCAGAGATGGGAAATTCTCTTGATATCAGGGAAGAGTAGATTCACTATCTTGTATTAAAACTAACTTATTGCAATGACGTCACATATTATTTTGAAAAAATAATTTTGAATTACAAGTCTGTTATTCTGTATTTATGTTTTCAGGAATAAAATGATAAATTAAAAGAATTGCTATCTCGTAAATCCAATACAACACCTGGGTTTACTTTCCTAATCTAACTTTCAGTACAATCATTTCAAGACATATGAAAAGTTGTTACTTTCTTCTTCCCTTTCCTGTATTCACACTGGTTTCCAGCTGTTCCATGCTTCCTTATCTCCTACATCAACATAATTCTGAAACTCTTTTTGCATTACAGGTAAAAATGTAAGAGCTAAATAAAGCCACCCCTCCAAATAAGGGAACAAAAATGCAGGTGAAAACCAACACAGATCTGAATACCTGAACAGTCATTCCTATTTACTCTTCAGAGGACATCTGAAAGGGATTAAGAGGTATAGGTTTGGTATTTCAGAGATCCAAAGGGTCCACAGAGAAATTGTCAGTCTTGTACATCATATTCATCTGCTATTCAGTCTTAATAGGATGACTCACTCAGCCTCAAATCCACAGCGATCTTCCTTTTATCACTGCTTATTTACTTCTCTCTCCAAAGTAAAAAGCACAGCAAACGTGTAGTTATGACTTGCTTCCAGAGCAACTGATTTTTAGATATATCCTTTTAAGAAGGAGCAAGCCCTCTGGAGACAGAGGTGTGAAGGTTCAAAATGAAGAATGCTACGGACTGAAACACTAGTCTGTTTCACTTCTTTCCTAAAATTATTTATTTGCTATTTTTTTCCAAATGCAGAGACATGAGTTGTCTAACCTAGAAGCATGCAGAAAATGCAAGAGAAATGTAAATTATATCAGCCATGGCAACTGAGAAATAAAAAATCTTGCATTACTACAGCCAAAATTGTTCTAGATTTCCTCAGGAAAATCTTCATTCCTCTGAGCTGGTGCAGTAGGTGACCGATTCATCACCAGGCCATAGAGCATTCACCAACCCTGCCCCTTTCTGGACCCACAGCTATTATTTCATTGGAATAACTTACACCAGAGACACACAAAAGACAAGAAGGCTCATGTAACTGAAAGCTCAGTCTGTGCATTCAACTTACTTATCTGAGACAAAGATATTTAATCTTGCTTACTCAAATTGTCAGATTCTGCAGTGCAAACACACACAAACACACACACACTTGCTCCTGCAGATGAATAGCCTCTCTGAACTAACATTGCCTGATACCACTGATCATTCAGAAGTTTTCCGCAAACCGTCCCCAAATAATTGATAATTTTGGTAAAAGAAGTCACTGTGGTTTTAAATAGTTTAAAGATACCTTTTTAAATATAAAACTATTTTTTTGAGTTCTTTCATCAGTGAAACATACCCTGAAACACTGAAGACTTACCCCAAGTGCAACAGCAGGGAACCAGTTCAATAATCTGAGAACCACAGATAATACTTAATATCTACAAAAGGATTATTTTTCATTTCTACCATAAGCTCATTTTTCCAGGACCTGTGTCTTGCCATGTTCCTAGAAAAACCTTGTGAGTATGGCTAATAGGGATTAATTTTATACAGATTTCAAGTCTCCAAATGACATTTTCTTAGAGAAAAGAAATAATGACTGAGAAATGCGGCTTTGCTTGATATTAAAATATAATGATAATTTGTTGTCCTAACACTGTCTATATGACGATGGCAGTGAATAAATCCATCCTCTTGACAGTCATTTCACAGTAAGAATGAGAAAGCTTACCATCTTCATTGCAGGCCTACCCTATTCTTGTGCTCACTGTGTATTTCCATGACAATAACTGTGATCATCGTAACAGCATTGTACATAATGACTCTGCTTTCTGTGATGTTACTCCCAAATTGGGTATGAAAAATGTGAAAGAACAGATCTCAAATGGCAAAACTCTCACCAGTGAAGCAGAGTAGTCTACAGAATTAATAATTGACAGAATTGACAGCATACTGCCACCGAACAGAAGCCTGGAATTAAAGGGCACTGACTTTCTTTATAACTGAGGGGAATGAAAATTACTTGTCAAATTAAAGGCATGTAAAACGAGACTTTGATGAGGTGTGTACAATTAAATGCAAACTTAGTAAAAATCTATTATTATAAAATGTTTTTTTTCATGTTAATGACCACTACTGATATTTTGCTAATTACTAATATTTTGACAGTCTCAGCTTTCCCCCTTTTTTTTTAATTAAAAGTATTTTTTTAATTAAAATATGCCTGAGCTAATATAATTGATCTTTTCATCAAATCAAGCCATCAGAATTATCACAACAAATGGAAAATAGAGTACAGTTGCTTTTAAGTTTGACAGAGCTTTTGCAAAGATAAGCTTAGCAATGTTGTGAAATACTCCGAGTAGAAAATCATGAGCAGTAATAGGGAATTCTTTGAGGAAAAGGGGAGAAAAACTGGCAAGTACAGAGGGAGAAATGTCCTCAAAGAAGGCATGCAGTCACATTTTGACCATAAAGGATTGAAAGAAACTCTATTCATTGATCTCTGTAAATGTGGTATTAATAGAGTGGTCAGAGGATGAAAGGAAATACATAATAGTATCATAAGAACATAAAATTGAAAGGAATCATGCTTTAGCTCACTGAATCCAGGCTTCTGTTCTGGCACGCAATCATGTCTATAAATGCTTTCATAAAGACAAGTATGCTGTACCTGGAAACCCCTTCACCTTCTTTTCTCTCTTCCTGTTAGTAGACTCTTTCATAATCTGACATATCCTTGTTTTCATTCTAAATTTACTAAATGTTAAGTCTTAATTAACTCATCATCACCAAAACCTTAATTTTTCAAATAAAATTGCAATCAACTTAAATAGCTTTTTTCTTTTCATTGTGGTTTTTTCTGAGGTGTGTTTACAGAATATTATGTGCCCCCCTCTACTATTTGTGGGAATAATTAAACAAACATATTTTAGTCTCCACTATCCCAGCCATAATGTTCAATTCTTTCTGTACAGATTTACATATAAATCCATTTTTCTTGGCCAAAAGTAACCAGAATAGCAAATAGGTTAACATTATTTGCCACAATGGCTTCAGTGCCCTTTATCCCCATTTTTTATATCTCAGCTTTTGCAGCTCAGTATCATATTCACCTTCTTTGAGGTATGACATTAAATGTGGCAACCAGATCTTTCTCTTCCTCCGTCACTTACCATAAATCACTAGTGTATAACAGAAATTCATTAAATTGTTCTGTATTTCTGAGGTTTACTCTTTATTTCTATATCCAAATCATATTCATAATATTTAGCTTTCCAGACAATGTTTTGATCATCCGGAATAGCTTTACATAAACAATATTTTTGCAAAATATTTTTTCTATTCCAAAATCATTTATGAAAACATTAATTAAAGTGGGTCTTAAGGCATATCTCCTCATTCCCTTACCCATTTTAAAAGCTTCTCTTTCAATGCAAAGCACTACCTCCATTTAGAAAGGTCCTGTCTCAGTTTACATTTTCTGCACATATCTCAATAATTTTTAGCATTCTGAAATACTTAGTATTTTAATAAGGTTGGTGTCACAGAATATTTTTTCAGCCTTTGTGGTACCAGTATCTTAAATACAGTTGTTCCACTTCCTATTTTTAGAGCAAAGGATACTGTTCAAATTTGGAAGCCTCACTAAGAGATATCTGCGACTTCAGAAATCTACTGATTTCCTTGCATATCTTTCTACAATATAATTTTCAGAATTCCCAATTTCACAAGAAACTAAAATGAAATAATTCCTTTTCCATACCCTCTTCCCCATTAATCATCTTTCTTTACTGCTCATATTCTGTGTATTTCTCTGTTTTCATTAAGGAAATTAAGATTTACGTAGATTATATAATACAAAAATTCTATCATAATATGGCAAGACAGTCTTCAGGGAGAGAAAAACTTCCTCTGTCATATATCATGGATTAAAGCTATATGGAGAGTTTTCTGTTATTTAATGCAAAGTTAAAACCCAAGCTCTACAGACAACGTTACAGATGATGAACCAGACTTCAGCTGGCCAGGCTTCAGTTCAGTTACATTAGTCTGAACTTTGTATCTGAAGCTCACTCTACATATCAAAGCATAAATGCAGGGCTTGTTCTCCCGGACTTGTGAAGAACTCTAACAAGTAACACACCTTGTGTCTCCTTGTATGAAAAAAGCCACAGAGGATTTCCCTTCGGAGGAGACCTTTTCCACCCTACACTCAGAGTGGAATGAATACCCTAGGGACCTTAGACTGCATTTGTAATATTCCTTGAAGCAGAACTGAATATAATTCTGAACTAGTCTGGAAAAGCCATTAGCAGTGACCCCATGCATTTAGGGTTATGGAAACTGATGTAACAGGATCAACTGCACTCACTCTGTGTCTTGCTGAGCTCAGAAGAAAAACTATTTTATCACATTTTATTATTTTCATTCTATATACTTTTATATTTTTTATAATAAACACAGTATACACAGGCAACTGGCAAGTTCACTGTAAATACATGTCGCAACCCAAGAGGTGCCCTTCTTCAAAAGAGGAGGTGCCATCTCAGAGATAAATGGTTTGCCTCTTATCAATGCCACATTTCAGGGGATGGAAAGAAAAAAACCAAAGCCGAAGAAGACAACGACCTTACCTTTCCTACATACTGAGGATCTGGTCCCATGTGTTCTTCTAAAACAAAGAACTGATTCCACACCCATCCACGCTTTGGACGATGATGCACTTCTGTTTCGCCTTCTATGTGTTTGGTTTGATTTCTGGTCACCTTGATGGAGCCATGGTGAGCAGCTCCATAACACCTCTGCACAAAACAGAGACAAACTAGGACTGGGCAGATACAAGATGTACTTGTAATTCTCATTGTAGGATAAGCTTCCTGGTCAAGGTTTTCTTTCTCTTGTCTTTTTTAGCTGCAATCCTTCAATAATTTCCCGAGAGAGAAGGTGAAGTCTGGTTCAGAAATACAGTCCAAATTGGGTTTTTCTGCTTGTTCATGGTTTAGCTGCCCATTTGGGAAAGCTCCAATTATATTTACATTATGAAAAGCTGACTGGAAAAATTGGTATTTCTTCTGAGGTCTTCACAATAGAGTTCCACAGGCGACCATTTTCTATCTAATAGGAAAAGAAAAGAAGGCCACTTACTCATCACTAAAACCAGTAATTTTCATGTTTCTGACCTTAGATTACACTCAAAGTCGTACTAAGCAGTCAAACACTGTCATTGGAACTAACATTTATTTTCAATTTTTCCTGTAAAAGCATTTCTTGATTGTTTATGTTAAAATACCGTAAGACTTGGCATGTTAAAACACTCAAGCTGTTAAAACACTCACATCATTAAAACCTGGATGATTCAGAACAGTTCCTTTGGCTTTTACCTACAAATCATTGATCTGGTCTGGCAGTAGAACAAAATCACTACTACAGTGTTATTAGATAGTGATTGCTAAATCATTTCGCACGAGCTTTTGATGTTCTATATACCACACAGATACCCAGCTTAATGAAAAATACCTAGTCTGTAATGGGTTGTGAGGAAATGCCTCCAAAATGGGCTTTGAGAATTTTGAGTCAGTAGTCAAGCATACTGACAGGAAGCTTCAGACAAAATGTGCATTTTTAAACCTTGTGCTTCACATAAATTCCAACCAGTATCATACCAGGACCTCATAAAATCATGTCATACTGGCAGAAAGTTCATGTTGTTTAGATATCAGTACTATTCCCAGTGACAATATTTTCTCAGTCTCAAAAAGGAAAATGTAACCTTTTATTCTGCAATAGTAAAATGTGAATATGTGCTGAACTTGATGTAGCACTTAAAGCAAACTACCTTGAAAGTAAAATATTTCTTCAATCTTAGAGAAACAGTTACATTAAGGTAACCATTTGTTTAGTTATCTAATGACATCAAAGATCATCTCCGTATCAGTCAGTCCATCAGGAGACTGAAAACATGCAACCGAATCTACAAAAATTGGAATTCTCCAATACTGAATTTCTTTGAGTATCATAAAGCCTTTACAAACTAAACAGAAACACAATTAGACTAATTTTGTTTCTGAGTTTCATGGAAACCCAACAGAAGAAATACAAAATCCACAAAGAAGAACTGAACAAGAATTTAGAAATCAGACAGAAAAATCCTGCAGTGGAAGAAAATTTATTATCTGTCTTTTAGCTGCAAATTTTTTTAACTTATGTTTCTCTCAAGTCCATAATAATAATGGAAGCCCAAACCTCTTAGCTGAGAACAATTCCTCACAGAACAATGGAAGAATACTTCAAGACTACTGCACATGAGAAATCGACAGAAAGGACATATATTCCACGCTAGTACTCAGTTCAGGACATTGAGTTTTGCTGAAGTAAAGGAAGAATTTCAGTCTCTTGTGGTTGTGCAGCAGCTCAAAAAGAAACCCTGTATGGCATTTTCAACTGAAGAAAGAAACTTGTAGACATTTGGCATTATCCTACTTCTTGTTTCCACAGCACTGTAGTCTGCCCTCAATTCCTATAAAGTCCAAGACACCATTCTCTTAAAATCCTGGTATTCCATCTCAGAACAGATTTATACAACATGAAGAATTATTATCTCCTTTAAGTTCAAATGTGATTTAATGGGATTTTTTTTACAGTTAAATGTTGTATGAAGCTCAAGTTAGATCAGGGACACAATCCAGCCTTTCTGGGTCTCACATTGGTTTCTGAGTATATTATGCTTCTTTCTTAGTTTCCTTTCCTTTCTGCATTCTTTGCTGATTCTTGTTAGAAACAATTTTTTGCCTTTAGGCATGCAGTTTCCTTGGATAGATTTCTATATATACAAATGAACTATTTAAATAGATTAGTCATCGTTATACTTTAGATGTACATTAAAATTAAGCAGTAACTCACAAAATATTAAGGCTTTAGTTTTATCCATTCAAGTATTATTTTTCTTCCCTTTGTTTCCATCCTGAGAAATGCCTGGGAGCCATTCATAAGATCACAAGCAGCAGGTAATAACTTAAAAATGGTATATAAAGTGCATTGAGATTTCTCAGAATGGCACATTTAAAATGTATTTGAAATTATTACCACTAAACTTTCTTTAAAAAAACTGTGGGGATAGTTGTGATGGAAAATTCTTGCCTCATAAAGAAGTATATATGAGTGCAGAAGATACCAACAAATGAAGATTTACTAAACAGAACTTTGCTTCTCTTCCCTTTCAGAAGTCATCCATAGGAAAAAAAATTACCAACCAAGATAGAGCCTGCAAACTGTGTTATGCCACAGTCTGGCTCACAAATGAGCTAGAAAAAATATTAGTATTATATTATGTGTATAGATATAGATCAATAAAGATAGCTATAGATATAGATCTAGATATAGAAAAGATATAGATTGCGTATGTGTATAATATATATTATAAATAATATACATTTATATTATAATACTAAATACAAAATTCAATTATATTGGAACAAATAAGATAAAAAGCACAGCAAAATATGAAGGGCTTCTTCATCTTAAAAAGGGTCTGTTCATCTTAGTATTAACATTAACTAGGAGGGAATACATTCCTATTTAGTAAAACCACTATTTTGTTGAATTCAATTAAGAGATTTACTTTTAAGCACCTGAACCCAAAATTAATGTTTTAAAATCCTTTTTTCTGAACAAATATACTTATTAATAATAGTAATAATAATAACAACAATGTAATAGTAATAATAACAACATAATAAATAATAATAATAACAACAATAATAAAACGACAACAGCAGGAAAAAAAGTTACAATGACATCTACTTCCTGTTGCATCATCTACACGCTTAGAAGTTCACGCCTTGAACTCTTCCTGAATTGTATGTGAAGCCTGGAGAATCATTTCCACTAAGACAAATTCAACAGTTAGAAGAGGAGGGGTTTTAAGTGAAGATTCTTTTAATTGTTACACCTCTGGTAAACATCTTTAAAGCCAAATCCTAGTGAATGCTCAGTACAAAGGTCCTAATTCAGCACTTTCCTACTAAAGGTCTAGAATAAGCATTTAATAAAAATCTGTGACCCACCCTAAAGGAAACCTCAAATCTACCTTTAAAACAGCCGAGTGTTTCTACAGGGCAAAGTTCAGATGGAAGGACCTCACATAGTTAACACAGAAGAGACAGTAAAACAAAGAATAGAGAAGCGAACTGTGAATAAAGAAAAAAAAAAAGAAATTAACTTTCTGAAATCCCTTGAATTGAAGCTAACATACTGAGATGTGCCTGCTCATTGCCATTGTCTGCAGCTTCAGAGTAAGTGTCCTGATTTATGGCTTTTGTTATAAAGATGCATGCTACTGCAGAGTAGACTTGTGTTATAGCCATCTCCCAGGAGCCCTCATGGAAATGAGTTGTGTAGCTCAAGAGACTGTCAGAGTGAGTTAAAATTAAAATAAATAATTAAATAAGATGAGGTGGGAAAGTTCTACCAGCATTGTTGGAAATCATTACAGCAGAGTACTTACAGCTTAGTGTAAGGCACTATAATGAATTCCCAGGAAACCAGTATGAGCACAGTGATGCAAAATGTGTATGTATGCTTCAGCACCATGAGGAGATGCATCCTTTGTAGTGTGTACTTGTCCTGAATCTCAGTGTCCCCTATCTTCCATCAAATAGGCCCATATTTGAATTCTTCGGAATGATCGAGTTTTGCAAATGCACATTCAGCACAGTTCAGTTTATCTTTTATCACATCTGTTTTCAGTTCCACAGTGACAGAGTGACAATTAGCTATGGAGCTTGTAATAAATTGCATTGCTCATATACTTTCTGACTTCTCTCTCTGCCCTCTGCCCTGCAAATCTACTCCTATCAAAAAAAAAAATTGTTTGATTATCAAAATCTGAACAGTTTCAAATCAATGTCATTGTTATAAATAAATAATCACCCAGAAAAATCTTACTTCCTGAATTACCTGTGCTTACTGTTTATTGCCAATGTTATATCTTTCAGCTCTGCAGAAACAATTGTGTATTGACCTGGAGACCAAAGGCAGAATAACATACTAGTATCAGAAAGGAAAGCTGGATGCAATTTTTTTGTTCTCTCCTTTGAATAAGAGTTTGATAGATTGCCAAGAGAATATACAATATTCCTGAAGACCTCAGGTAACTCGCAGAAAAAAAAGTGGCATTTCTAGGTAGATGAAGAAAAGCTGTTCATCTACAGTTGGTCTCTATTCTCCCCGCCCCAAAGCTGGTAGAGTTGAGCTGTGGGATAAACTGAAGCACCAAGTTCTTCTCAGCCCATGTAATAGAGACACAATATATAATTGTCTGTCTTCTGCACATGCTAGGCAGTCTGACAGAAGTAGTGACAAAACTGTCTTGGAGTGCATTTAAAACTGTATTACAAGTTGTTGTTTTGCCTCTTTGTTGTTTTCAGTTGTACCTATGAGACTGAAAACGAAGAAAAAAATAATTAAGAAAATGCTCTTGAAATAATTCAATAGTGTTTCCAATAACCACAAGTTTTTCGACTATAGTTCAATATTGACAGACCTTCTAGAAATGGAAACCTGGACTCTTTTTTTTTACTTCAATAGCATAAGGAAATTTCCTTCAATTGGTGAGACTATTGCATGAGATATCAAACTCCTAAAATATTGCTAAATTAATTTGTAGATATATTACTATTCTGAAACACAGTCTTTATCACTCTGGAACTCGATCAGTTTCCTAAGGAAGTAGAGAGAAAAGAGCACTGAATGTCCCTCTCCTCACCAAAGCCAGCAATTCTAGCTTGTGGCTGTACCATGTCAAGGGGTGTTATGTCTTGCACCACTTTTGTACATTTACTGATAGTCTTCTGGTAAAGAGTGCATCTAATCACCAAAACCTAAAAAGTGTCTATAGTAATCTAGTACCAACTATTAATTTACCTAGGAAATTACTCTACATAAACTCCCCTTTTATAAAATAGATAGAAGCAACCATAACAAGAAAAAAAATAAAGGTGCCTCCACGAAAAATAAAGATTGTTCTTTCATATAAGGCTACAGAAATTCTGTTGTGGTAAAAAAGGTGTGAATAGGAGATTCAAAAATCCACCAAGCAATCAGAAATTATAAAAAAATAAGCAGCATAGGGAAAAATAGAAAATGATACAAAAGACACGTTGAGAAACCACTGGAAAACAAATCAAGACAGAGAAGCAGATTGGAAAGTTCAAGTGGAAACAGCTGAAGCTGTTAGAGAAGATGTAAAAAATCCAGCAGTACAATTATATAATTAATACAGTTCAAGGGAAAGACAGCTGAATAAAGAAAATATTAATTGGGAACGAAAAAATCATGGCAGAATATTCCACAAAAAATTTAGATTTCTGGGAATCGGTATGATGAAATTGGCAACGGAAGTACAAATCTGGTGTATTTTTCCGTGTCATTTTTACATTCCATACCGAAAAATCTCTTCTTCTAACTTCCACATTTTTACATATAATTCACAGATCAAGCCAACTGCTAACGTTTGATATCAAAAAATTTAAAAATAAATACCATATAAAGAAATAAAACAGTATAAGGACAACTGTAGAGGCTTAATGATTACAGGTTGTTATGCAGTGTGTGCAAAAAGCTGTGATATTCTCAGATTCAATTTACAATCAGAGAAACACATTATACAAAATTAATTACTTAGATGACTACATCACTCTCGCTGACACTGCCTAAGTAAAAAACAAGAAAAGGAAAAGAAATGCCCTCCTTTTTTGTTTTTTCTCCCCCTTTATCTCCTATCTACCTACCAGGAGAGGAACAGTTATAACAAAAGCTCAAGAAGAATCAGAAACCAGCAGCCATATCCTGGAGTGCTATTAAAGAAAGGGAAATCTCATATTTTTTGGCATTCTAAAACAGCAAAAACAAAAGACAAATCTTTCACATGGGTAAGCAAGCTAGCTGGTCCTCTGAAAAGGAACTTACATAACAGAAAGACAATTTGGCATCACAGATGTGGGTTCTACATATCCAAACGTTGTAGTTAGATAGCAAAAAAATAGTCGCTGCACAGGCAAAAATAAGTTTCTCTTCCCACTGGATTTTTCAAAGGTAAGAGCAGCATTTAGCTGCAGAATTAGGATTAAGTAATTTTCAATCATTTCAGATAGTAAAGCATGATGTATTTTTCAATGCCATCCTGACTGAAAAACATATATCAAATAATCCATACTTATGAAACTCCATTCCTCCTACTGGCTTGGATCTTCACAGAGACAACGTAAGAAGCCTCCATTAACACTACACTTTGTAACACCTAAGATTCCTTCCAAAAGTGTTCAAAATCCAGGCTATTTTTTAAAGTCTAAAACTGTCTCTTTTTCCAATTCTTCTTCCATTTGAGGCAGACATTATTTCCAAATATTCCTTTTACCTTCAGTTATATATTTCATAAGGTTTTTTGATATATTTTTCTGCATTAATATTTCTTGTTTGAGTGACTCAGCTTCATAAAATTTCAGTTGCTTTTGAAGTCATAGAAACCAATATACTATTGCTCTGTAGAGATATCACAGAAAGATATCACAGAAAAGAAAGTTTACCCATCTTTTTGGATTAACAACTGCTGAATAAGTAATTAGTTTTTAATTATTTCAAGAGCTTTCAGGGCCTAATTAAAACTTAGTAGGTTTGTTCATATTTGCATTATATGTTTGGTTTTAGACAGTTTGTACCTAAACCTTTAACACAGCACAAGTATAGACTCTTCTATGTTTCTAGCACATAAACTTTGTCAGATCTTTTCCTTTATAAAAATATCATATTATGTTAATAATATCTCGAGACTGAAAAATGAAAAAGATAAGACCAGAGATGACTTTCCATTCAGCATTAATACACTGAGTTTTCTAGGGCTTTTTTCTGTTTGCTTTTTCAGTTCTATTTTTTCCAGATGGAACAGAAAATTTCAAAACTTTCCTTTAAAATCCTACCTGCAGCCCTAGCAATTAACCAGCACAGGTTTGATTCAAGTCCTAGATAAAAGTTAATTTTCTTTTTCCTTCACTTTTATCTCCAGTGTAAGAAATAATTACACCATTCAGAGTCTAGACTAAATGTTAACTTAAAAAGCATTAAAAACTTACCTGGTTGGCTGGAACAGATTGCATCATTTAAAGCTGGGGTCACAAAAGGAAATAGACATCATATGAATGAGAGCTTTCACAACCTCATCACTGTCTACAGCTTCCTCACAAGGGGAAGCAGAGGGCCAAACACTGATCTCTTCTCTCTGCTGACCAGTGACCTGATAAAATGACATGTATTGGTGTCACGGGAGGTTTAGGCTGGAGGTTAGGAAAAGTATCTTCACCTAAGGGGTGTTTGGGCACTGGAACAGGCTCCCCTCAGAAGGGGTCACAGCATCAAGCCAGTCAGAGTTCCAAAAGTATTTGGACAATGCTCTCAGGCTCATGATGTGACACTTGGGGATGTCCTGTGTAGGGCCAGGAGTCAGACTTTGATGATCCTTATGGGTCTCTTCCAACTCAAGGTACTCTGTGATTCTGTGATTATAAATAGAAGAGGTGTCATATTCCTTACAGAAGGAGGCATGGACTGTAGTTCAGATTTTGTCATGAAGAAAATTGTAAGGACAGCCTAGAATCACGTGAAATTAAAAGAGCACAGAAATGCTGAACCAGTGCAGGCAGTTCTGGCCAAACACCTTCCCACCTGGATTAAAGGAGATTAGTCATGTGTTTTATCTAAATGGGCCTCACTGGGAAAAAAAACCCCTGGAATCCTACCTAACCTTACTATGAGGATAAACGAAGTGTGAAAAGCTGAAAGAGGCTTAGAAGATAAATAGTCACCAAAAAAAACCATTCAAAAGGTTTTAATTTTGCTTATGGCAAAGGAAACTCCTGAATATTTACTGGGCTAGCATCTGCTTTATCATTCCTTTTTCTGAAAAATAAAATAGACTGTCAAGACTGTCATGTACCAGAGTCTTAAAATAGCAGATTTAATAGGAGTTCAAAGAATTTATAAAAATCAATGTGCACTCACGATCCGGGTACTTTCTTCTGGTACTGTGTGTAGTTTATCACTAAACACAAACTTTAATGGATTTCTTAATGGATAGCATCAACTGAAGCACCACTCACAAAGAATGAAAACCAGCCACATTACGGCTAGGTGACTAATTCAGCACCTTATATAGCCAAGGAGATTCATACCAAATGGTCCAAATAAAGGATTCTAGGCATACTGACTCCCAGTATGATACAAAAATTAAAAAAGAACAAAGACACCTCTAACTATTAAAAAAAAAAATATTCAAAGAAGAATGTTTTTTTTAATAACCAACAGCGGCAATAAAATTTTTAAAAAATTAGAGGGGGGTGTAGTCCTTTTTATATACAAAAACATTAAATTTTTACATACAAACAATCAATACTCCATAACAAAACCCTATCAGCTCTTGAAATTCCCATCAGTAGGGGGATAATCTTTGCCATACTACAAACAGATGGGCCACGTAAGATCCTCACCTCTATTTTCATGCTGAAAATATATCAGAACCACTATGCAATCAAGGTTTTATTGTCATAGCAGGATTTTTAAATGCATACCTAAGTGATACTTTGGTTAGATGATGTGCAGGATGCGCTGTGATCTGCTATGCTGCCTTTTACAATAAATGTGAGTGGTTAACTGTAAGAGATGACTTAAGACTCTTGATTTTTGAAAAAAAAAACATTGATGCTTATTAGAAGGCCTTCTTATATTGATAAAGAGATACAGAAAATTATTAAACACTTTGCAAAGTGTTAAAAACACTTTACAGAAAATTATTAAATACTTTACAAATTAAAAACCAATGGATTTGATACCCCATTGACCAAAGACATTTTCTGCATGAAACATGATCTTTCTTGAACAAAGGGACATCTGAAAAGTTTGCAAATAAGACTGAAAAAATTCTTAATCTTTAAATAGAGCTTCATGTACACAGGCAGTTAATGCTACAATGAACAGACAATGTAAACATGACATTAAAACAAGATCAAGGGGTTCAGTGCCATCCTCAGTTGGCATACAAAACTATTTTGTCTATGATAAGCAGGGATATGGAAACTATAGGTTAAGAGAAAGGAAATGACACAACCAATGACTGAAGAAATATTTTGCAACTATACCCATATGATTTACACAGAGAGTGACTGTCAGAAGCACAACACAGTAACAACACAATTATTCAGGTAAAATACAGCCACTGTTTCTGTAAATATAATTGCACACACAGGCATGCTAGCCATCACCTGCTGTAAAAGGAACAACTGTGAAAGACAGAGAGACGATTCATTAACCTGACTCATGTCTTTCTCTTTTCCTTAACCAGAGAGCAATATATCTACATTTGTATCTGGGGTCCATGGAGATAGTCAAGGGTAATACAGATATACAAGGAAGTTCAAAGGTCCTTTCACATTCCCAAAGCAGCAGAGGTTTTTCTTCTGTGTTCTTTCTCTTCCCAAGCAACTTTCTAGCAGGATAAAGATCTCACTGATTTCTTGAGTCATTCCTCCTATATATTAAGGTCAGGTCACCCAATCAGGGAACAAAGCAAATACATCAGACACTGATGAGCAATTACTTAGTTTAAATAGAAAGAACTTGCAACAGCCTAATTGTGTATAATCCACAGGTACTGTTTGTCCTAAAAAATTATTTCTCGAAAATGAATAGCAAGAGCTCCTCTGAGCAGTATGGTAGCATCCCATTGACTGGCAAAAAATAAAGAAAGGGAACAGAGATCTAATGCAGATGTCTGAGGCTTCAGAAACAGTTAAAGACAATTACCTCCTGTTCTTTGCTAGCAGTTCAGCACTGTACTTGAAACTCCTCAAAACCACGTACACTATTGATTATATTATTGTTACAGAAATTTTAACCATATGTAATAAACATTTCTTGGGTTTCTAGGCTGTACACAACTGTTTCGCTGCAGAGAAATTTGTTGCCTGGGTTAGGCTAACTGAACAGGTGTTCAAAAACCACCAAATATGGCAAAACAACAGACTACAGAGAAGTTAGAGACAGAGTCAGGAGGAACAGCTCAGTTTAACAGAGACCTGTGAGAGAAGCAGCTGAATTCCACAGCTCATTCCAGAAGCATATGGGGGCTCTTTTGGAGACTCAGGTCTTGCAAGGTCCACACCACCAAGATGACCGAGTACTACTCCTCAAATCTGAGACTACCTAGGTAATGCTACCAGTATACTGAGCTTGGGTGTACTTGTAGAAAAACTAAGACAAATAAGGAAAAGGTAATTATGGGCGGTGATTTTCACATCACACTTTAACTCAGATCTCCTCAAGTCTTTGATTTGTGACATTGCTTTGGCCAAACATACTGTAATCACTGTTAACCACACAGCCTTGCTGCTCTGATGTCTCCACATAGATATGCATAGTGCATACGTAAGTATGTGTGTACTTATGTGAACTAACTTTCTACAAGTTCCCATCTTTCAGTAGTTGCACTGGTCTGTTTAAATTTCTAACTAAATGTTCCCTGATTCATTACTTTTTGCTCAGTTTTCCATTTCCAGTGCTCAAACTTATGGAAACAAAAAAAGAAAAAAAAAAAACCTCCACAACCAAAAAACCCCAATCCTTAAAAACTCTTTATAGGCACTATTAATAAATTTCAGTTCAACAACTGAACTCAAACTTCTTTAATCTTAATAATCTGAATATGAGGAAGAACTCCACTGTGTGGCTGACTGAGCACTGGAATGAATTGCTGTGGAGGCTGTGGACTCTCCCTCCCTGGAGATATTTAAGAACCATCTGGACACAATCCTGTGCAATGTGCTCTAGGATGACCCTGCCTGAGCTGGGAGGCTGAACCAGATGACCCACTGTGGTTCCTTCCAACCTGACCCAGTCCATCGTTCTGTAATCTTGCATTTTTTTCTATCAGAAAGTGAAAATTCTCTTGTATGCACGCTGACTTGCATTGTATCTGTATATGCATATTTTTTTCTCTCTTTAAGGGGAGAGAAATCCATAAACAGGATGAGTGGAATGATTTTTCTGTCTTAACAAACTGTTCATTCCACAACATAGCATTTGTAAAACAGGTACAAATAACTACAAAAATAACAGTGTACTGTTAAATAACATGTCCAGTTACCAGTGGAGGTCACTACTGACATAAGGAAGATAGTGACATTTTCTGGTGTTGTTCAGACTATTTGATACCTTGTTTTTTCCAAAATCTATGCATATTATCACCACTTTTATGCTCAGGAACGCAAAAGGACATCAAAACAACAAAAAAATTTCAAATCTTTCAATTCTGATTCATGTATCAGTATCTTTGAACACATAATATTTCATGATATTAATTAATGAATGTTGGGATATTAAAGTAATTTTTAAGAAATTAGTTTTGTGCTAATACTAAAACACAAAGTCATGTTCATTCTCACTCATCTTTTCAGAGCAAAAAGACATATTTTCATGTTTTTATTTCAGATTATTCTTTACTCTTTTTTCTAAGCTTCTTTTCTGAGGCAGAGAGCCTGTTCTTTATTCCAGCTAAGGCAAACTTTTATAACTTTTATTTTACTCCTCCATTTTTTTTGTCTAGATATAAATCCTCAGTTCTTCCTTGAAAAGTTCTCTGTTATTCTAGAATACTGATTTTTAGTTGAAACCAAAGTCAAACCTTACAAATGGTCTTAAGATTAATTTGTTTCATACAGAGAACAATCTTCACATACTAGTTTGTTTTAAGATTTAAATAGCAAAATGTGTCAAATACACTAACCCCACTGAATTGCCACAGACTTTCTATATGCAACTTTATTGCATTCTTGTGAAAACTTTAACTTTCGTTCTCGTCCTAGCAACTTCCCAGGAACAGATAAACAGGTAAATAAACTGAGAGTTAATGTTCAAGCCGTAACACCAGAAAATCCTCAGAAACAGAAGGGGAAGATGAATCTAGGTTAATCAGTAGGCTCATCTCTTAGGTTCTGATACAGCAAACAAAAAAAGACTTACTTAACTTTAGTCCTATTAAAGAAAAGCTCATTCACATTAATTGGATTGTCTGACTAAAACTAAGCTTAAAACGTAACTCTTTAAAGATCATGTAAGTGGTGTATTAACGGTGGCAGAATAACAGCTTCTATAGACAGATAATATTATATCTATAAATGCACCAGGAAAACTTAAGAATGCAGAATTCAAGTTTCTAAATATGTTTGTCTTCCATTATCACAATAATAGTCTAATGACAAGCGAAACCTTGTAAGATCATTTTGATATTGTTCATAAATAAAAGGCATGGTATGTTATACTAAACTTTCTACTGTGAGTTGAAAATCTACAAGAAATCATTCACAGTGTGCTTAAGAGAAATAAAAAGGATTCTTTGCATCCAGAGAGCCTCGGACTGTAACTTGCATGTTTTCTGGAGTTTAGCTTTGTTTCTGCAAGCAAGCAGGATGAGGTTTAGCACTCACTGAGCATCAATAAAATAGCACCAGAAAAACAACTGAACACGAGCAAAACTGCACTCTCACTTTTACAGAGAAAGCACTTCACAGCAAGGATGCATTTCTAGGCAAAGATTCATACTCCTTCTCATTTTGAACCTAATTTGACAGTGCTTACACTGTTTTCAGAGTGTTCTATTCATGCAAGTCATGAAAATGGTAGGCTAAGATACCTAAATGAACATGAAAACTATCTTTGGATAAGTTGTAATAAGCTATATCCTACTTAGGAAAGTAGTCATTCAACTGAGTTACTAGAGAAAGAACAGTTTAATGAGTAATAGAAAAACGAAAAAGAAATTTTAAAGTGCAACAGCTTCCACATTTTGGTTTTGGTGTTTTTGTTTGTTTGTTTTTTTTTTTTTTTTTAATGAGGCTTGGAATATCTACTATGAAAACAATCAACACAAATAATAACTAAAATTGTGTACCTATAACTTCATCTGTAAGNTTTTTTTTTAATGAGGCTTGGAATGTATACTATGAAAATAATCAAGACAAATAATAACCTGCTACTTTTGATTAAAGTAAATAAGTATTTCACTGTTAAGAGTACATAAATTTATACATATTCTAGCATAGATCTACTGTTACTAGATACAGATTGTGCTGTTTGTGAGACTACTAGCAAAACCTTACCTGCCTTTGAGAATAAAAAGGATACAGTTATCAGCAAGCAACAATCTTCAGCAGAAAACAGATCACTGTCAAAAAAACCCCCATAAAACTTCCCACAGTGATTAGAAAAGCTTAAAAAGCTAATAAAAGTTCATAATCCTGATCTGATGCAGATTTGATAGCATTAAGGAAGCTTTAGGCCTCTTGCCTCTTCATAGAGAAATTGTTTTCACAGGAGGCTAAGGCAATTAGGAAACAGGAGACTAAGGGGCTGCTCTGTCACAAAGCTGATCTTTAACCCCAGGTGATGGCTGATGGAATAAGAGCTTGTATAGCAACTATGTTCCATCCCAAACCCCATCCTATATTGGAGAAATTGCAGTAAAATATTTTGTTGTGGTTGGTTTTTTTTTTTTTCTGAGGTGACATCTCTCTTCAAGGAGAAGAACAAAGCTGCATTTTTTTTTCATGCTTACAAAATCACCTCCCACATATCATCATCATCATCATCATGATGCAGCTTGCTGTAACTTTAAAACCTGAATATCAGTTTTGTTTCTAAAACTCTGAATTGTGAGGTGCTGATATTATTGGGTTTATACACATCTTGAGACTGAACAGTCTGTAAAAGATACCTGTGTCAGATTCAAGCAATGCTTACAGGTGTAAACACTTGTGCCTGCCTTTGCCTGAAAATGAAGGGCTCTAATGTGATTATTGCAATAATGCAGATTCATGCATGAAAAGGAAAAGACACACATGAAAAGATACAAACACAAAGAAAACAAAACATCCAGTAAAGAATGTCACACCCAGTGCATAATCCAAAGGCAACAAAAATAAATAATACTGAAGAATTAACACAATTTTGAATCAACACTGATGACTTAACAGAGTAATAATATTTTGTAGCATTTCCCCTAAGTAACAGAAAGCAAAAAAATGACAGTCCTCTGTTTTACTATTCCAAAGAGTTAAATACTCTCTTTTTGCAATCTAGAGAATCTATTTGTATAAGGTATGAAATTTATAGAATAGTAGGTTCTAAGTTTTATAGATTACATTAGCTTTTGTAACAATTTACCTAGCACTTTCTGCCACATTTCATGAAAACAGATATTCTTCATCTCAGTTAATTACATAAATAGAGAGAAAAGAGCGAAAAGGAGTTCAATATTAGATTGCACTATAAACATTACTCTTGGAAAACACTGGGGAAAGAAATGAAATTCATTAAACTGCAGTCTTACCTTCTACAAATGTTTTGAATCATAATTAATTATGTTGACCAGTTTGGACTCCAAATTTTAAATTAATAAATAGTGTGTTGTGTGATCATTTTTTAGATTTTATATTTCAAAATCTGAATTTATATTTTCTTTAGAAACATACAAAGCCCAATTGAATTACACAATGTATATATAATAAAATAGAAATAGGACAAAAAAGAAAACCAAGAGGAAAAATGTAATGAGGAAGTCAAAATGCTTCCAACATGACTTCTTGATGCTTACGTTTCCAGTTTTTCTGTCTGTAAATGGGAAATACATATCAGAGCAACAACTTTTTGTGAACAGCATCTCTCCAGCCCTGACAGCAAAGGACTGAGCCTGGGCTGCACAACATGACCTGGCATCTGGGCCAAAGTGCCAATGGCTGCCTGCACTGTGCTCAGACACGACATGCACACTCATACACGTGTAAGGCAATCTTCTGAGAACTCATCCCGGTGTATTTGCCCTACACCAGGAATACTGCAAATCAGTCACATCTCCCTCTGTGCAAAAAGGTCAAGAACAGACCAACACATCATCAAGAGTCAGAGTTCAACCCTGTCTCTTGTCAGCATATATTTAAACAAATGTCTGAGAATTATGGCCTGCTATAAGGAAACAAGAGTTTTAATGCATGAACAAGGGCATTTGTTATGTAGTTTTCCACTTAAAATGAGATTATTAAAGGATAAATATATGCTATATATACACTGTAAGATGCCCTTAACATACCTTGGATAGTAAGTCATTAAAATATGCAATCTTCATAGCCTAGTGAAAGCAACAACTAACTTACTTTAGCTAATAGATTAAAAAAAAAAAAGAAAAGCACTGATATGTCTCCATAATATTTGGTCCAGAACACTACCTAGCCATAATTTCTTCTAGCAAATAGCCTATTAATTTTTGCCATACCCTTCAAGTTCTTTGCCTTATACACATGAAAGAAAGCCAATTCTCTACTGTCAGTGATTAAATTTTGCCAAAAAACCAATTATATAGCTAAACATAATAATCTTGTGGATTGTAGTGGGGTTTTTTCCCCTCTTTCACCCTCTGCCCTTCACTATTTTTATTATGTGGGCTGTAACAAATCAAAATAATATTTTTAATACAATTAGGTTACATACATACACTATCTTATTCTGAACACAATCTAAATACATGAAAAAACCTCTCTGCATTTCTAAAATTCACTTTCTACTGCACATCTATCTTCTCTTGATAGCAAAGATAAAAAAAACCCCAAGAACTACCAGTTCTTCATAACCAATATTTTAGAAGTTATAGACAGGTGGAGTTCCATCTCATCTACTACAGCTGCTTTAGCATTTTGAAAGTAATGCACCAGAGACCACACTTTTTTCTAATTCATTTTTTACTGAATTTCACCAGGGAGCAAGGAAATGGGACTCCAGGGAACCTGACTACATGTGCTAGTAGTAAGAGACAGCCTACAAGACATGAATCCTTCTATATGTACCAAAATAAATGACTGAAAGCAAACAATTTATGAGACAGTTGTACTCCTATTTCAACACTCAACCATAAAATCCAATGCGTCAAAAATTTACATGTCTGAATATCATCGACCACCAGAATAACATCAACACCCAAAAAACCCAGCTCATTTTATCATTTTAATTTATACTTTTATTTAAGTATTTCTTAAATAAACACAGTAACAGCTATGTACTACTCATGTCAATATAGTCCCACTCTGCACGATTCCATGCCATCAGAACAACTGTTCATCACTGACTGAACACTCTCAATAATCATGAATCTTCCCATATGCACAGACAAGGCCCCAAACAGCTAGTGTCAAAGTAATCAGTCTTTATCCCTGACAAAAACTCACTCATATGTGTTGCAGTTGTGTGCTGAAAAATATTCTTTTGAGAAATACAGGAGAAAACATCCTACAGGCACAAAACACAAGTACTTTGTGCCATCTCTTCAATTAAATTCTTTAATAGGGAATAATTACTGTCAAGTGCATAGAAAAACCCTTAGGTAGCAACCCTTCTGATCCTGATAGATATACTAGTAACCTAAGATCAGAATGTTGTTTCTGAAAATAAGATCATCAGCTATTTATTGTTCCCAAAAGTCAGGTAAAGAGATTGTAAGTCTTGCAATCTTCATGTTTCTCTCCAACATCTTACTCAAAGCATTTGGTTTCACTTCTATGAAACTTGCAATTCAGTGACTGCTGTTTACCACAGAGCCTTGACATTGATTACTAATACAGTATTGCAGCTACCTCTCCATGACAACTTTTTTTCAGATAATTACTCAAGCCATATTTCTACCAGCCACAGATGTCCTATAATATCACAGTCATTTCTTAAATATGTAATATTTATTAAAAAAACCCCAAACCAAACCACCTATGGTTCCACTGCAATCCCACAACCCTTCAAGTTTGTGTAATTTATCAATTTTCTCACTTTTTCAGTTCCTCCCTTCCTCTCTAGCAAACCAGTGTTCATTACTCAGGAGCTGATGTTAGATTCCATCCAAAACCCAAGGAGACAGCAGAGGAAGGTGTGCAATCTCTCAGAGGCAGAAGTATTGAACCTAAATTTTGTGGATAGAGGAAGGTTGTGGCTAGGCAAGACAGATGATTTCCTCCAACATTCCGAAGCCATTGAAATTTGCAGCCCACTTCCTCTGGTTTTCTTCTCATTTCCTGCCATCTCACTTCAATCTAGCTCACTTAATGGATGGAAAACGCTTCATCTTTTTGGCTGAGTCAGTCTTTCTCTGGCTATTGTGCTGCAACTAGCTTCCCAAGGAAATGAATGAGCATCAGACATGGTACAAAAATGAGAGAAGAAACATAGCTGAGAGCCATACATCTACTAGAAATGAACAAGCAGATTGATTTGACTGGGTCTAATCTGCATCCTAGGTACATCCACATAAAAAAATAATACTCCACACTCCTTCCATCTAGTCCTATTCCACTAAAACATGACACTGTTCTTTTGCTTCCCTACATTGCTGTTTGCTGCTCTAGAAGGATCAATATTCTGTGTACTCAAAAAGATGCAGAGAGCAGCTTGTTCCACTGTTGGGGAGACCTTATGGCGTTCTCCTTCCCTGCACTTGTGTATAAACAAAAAAGACACTACAGTATGTTAAAGCCATGTTTATATTTCCTAAGCTAACAAAAGTATAACCTAATATTACGAACTTCTTCCTCAGCTGCTTTAATATTTTCAATAGCAAGAAAAGCAAAAATTTAATTTAAAACCTATTTGTTGAAGTAATCAAGCTTTTAAGATATTGTATATTAGGTGCAGAGTTTAAATATTTTTCTTGTATGACCATCCTTGAACAACAGCTTAAGTGCTTAATACACTTACAAATATGTCTACACACTTCTAAGGCCAAGCTTCATACTTTAGTGTTGCAGCTCAGCTTCTCACATCCAAATCTATCCTGTAAGATTCATTATTATCAAGTACTTTTTGCTACAGAGATATTTTCTGCTGCGGAGAAATTGAAAGCAGTTAGCACCTGCATTTTGAAATTGAAATTTTAATTTGACGTGAATCAAAAAAGCATTAGAATTAATAGACAGGCATGCTGCAAACAAAGATGACAGTCATTTTTAGTATAAAAGAGAGCAGCGTTTTTAATTGCATGCAAATACTGTTGACAGGCATGTCTTTATTCAATTAGTTCCTAGTTTCCAAGGGCAGAGTTGTGTGCACACATCCAAACTGTGTTTTCTAATTTTAGAGACTTTCTATATCGAATATTTAAAGCTACTTAGTATCCAAATCAATTTAACAGAATGTCACTTAAGGTACTTTTCAGTTTTGGCTTTCAATAATTTACATTGTATACCTCACCACCGCTCATGACCTGATCCATAATTACATCCAAGCAGATCTCTTGGACTTCTTCTATGAAGTATTTCAGTGTAGTTATACCTCTATGTGTGCACATTTTTGTATGCCTCTCAGTATTATAAAAGTTTCATGCCAATCCATCTGCATATCCTATTTGCTTCTGTGGCTAAAATAGCAGGTAAAACTGGCACTTACTATTCAGTGGTTACAGGGCACTTCTCCACTCCTCCTTTTCCAAACAATTTGCCAAATCAAACCTACTGCCTCTTTAGCTGCTGGGAAACAAAAGCAAAAAACCCACACACACGTCAGAACCCAAGGAACTGAGGGAGAGGGCATTTTACTAAAAAAATCTTTCAGGGAAAGTAAAGAGCAGTGTAATGATGGTATAAACACTTAGGCTTTTTCTCATAATGGCTAACAAGAATTTCTGAACAAGAAATCCCTTCACAGGGGTGCTGTGGTGGGGCATAGAGTTAACATCTTTAGACAGCAAGAAGGAAAGAAAAATACCAGAAACAATTATATTAAAAATATAAAAAAAACCATCAAACCAGCTCAATTATTTGTCATTTTATCATCCTCTGAACCATCGATAGTTCAACAATGAATTAAATTTTCCTAATGCCTTCTCCACTGGTCTACTGCATTAAAAGATAAGTCAAGGTTTGTCTACCACTATCTTAGTATCATTTTTTTTTATTTGCAAATACAAATGTATACCCCTCAATACAGAATTAAGCTTTTTTGAAAAAGCTTTTTTAAAATTTATTTATTTTTTTAATATAAAACCTGCACATTTCCACTGGAGAAAATGCAATTAATAGGCAACTATAAGAAACATATTTTCTGAAGTACCCGAAAGCTGCTGATTGCTTAGCATTCCCCAAAGGTATCAGTAAGCAATGCAGTGCTAACATTGGCTATTCAACAGAGTTATTAATAACTGCGATTCTAGCACAAATAAAATGTGCTGGAATTATTCCTATAACACTAGTGTGATGAAGCACCTACAATTTACAGTAAGCCTCATTTACAAGACACCAGCTAGCACCTTAAAAAAATTAAAGTTTAAATAGTCCTTTCAAACCTAATATATTAGAGATGCCGCTGTGTTGAACACAACTCTGTTTCACAAAGTGTGTAAAACTCACCATGACTAAAACATGAAGTAGGAACAGTTTGCTTTCTAAAAGTCAGCATCATTCTCATATCCCTTGTCAAGACCAGACACAGCTTTTAAATGAGTACCACCAGCTACAAAAGGTTTTTCTATTCACAGCAGCTGGTGGAAATACTGAGAGACAACATGAAGAGCCCTGTTGCACTACACATTCATTCCTTACACACTGCTACGAGACAGCCCCTGTACTGCATATGTGGAAATGTATTTAAAATACATTTTTGAAGAGAAACCTTCCCGGAATTAAAATGGCTATTATTTCCATGTTACAAACAGGAAAACAGGCATACCAAATTTCTTGGGGTAAAATTTACTTGTAAGCAGCACACAGATAAAATGAGATCTGAACTACATCTGCCCACTCTACTTGGGTAACTTTGCACAGGACAGAAACACAGATGAGCTGCTACTAAACTTATATCCTTGCAAGGCAAAATTACATTTTTATCAAGAAAATAAATTTTTATTTATTTTTCATTGGAATTAATATTGTTTTCAAATTTCTGTTATTCACATTTATATTCTTGCACTGCAGGAAACCTGAAGTTAAAGATGAGAGATCCTGTAACAAAAAAAAGCCTCTTTTCTTAAGATAGAGTACTTAATCAAGTGCTTAATTATCTGCCTTCCTCACCTATTTCAATTTAATGTCATCATTCTCATCTCCAGAATGACACCTTGCAGTACAGCTGTTTTACTTGGCATTTCTGTGTGCTCAAGTCCTGCAGAATGAAAACAGAGTTGGAGTCAGGAGACAATGGAGGGGCACAAAACAGGAAATTATTGGGTTATTCCATGCTCTGATTCCCAAGGCCGCTCCAGGAAAAATAAAATATTTTTGCCACAATATTGCAAAAGAGATCTGGGAGGAAATGTCAAGGAATAGAAAGGGTAAAACACTTTCTTATCCTCTTTTTTTAGAGCTCATGGAGAGAGAAGGGGGAAGGAAACTGCAAACAACCAACAGAAAAGCAGAAGAGGCAAAGTTAGGCCATGGGGCTAGCAACTGGTTTTGCCATTAGATCATGGGGAAAAGCACTAATGAGAGCTGCTGCAAGACTCTTGTCTTCTATTGTACATTACATAGGGTGATTATAAGATAGGTGGTGACAAACATTTCACTAGGGCCTGTTGAAATAGGAAAAGGGATCATGATTTTAAACTGAAAGAAGGTAGATTTAGACTGTATGCAAGGAAGAAGCTTTTTAAAATGACGTGGTGAAATGCTGGAACAGGTTGCCCAGAGATGTTGTGGATGCCCCATCCCCTGGAATCATTCGAGGTCAGGTTGAATGGGACTGAGCAACTTCATTTAGCTGAAGATGTCCCTGCTCATTGCATGGAAGTTGGACTAGATGACCTTTAAAGTTTCTTTCTAACCCAAACCAATCTATGATTTTATGATTCTATGATCACTGTGGAAGCCATTGTTTACCCTTATCGAATCACTTAGCTAAGGAACTGGTTCAGGAAATGAAAAAAAGAAGAAGAGCTATCAAGGAGATCAGTAGCATGTGAAGTGGTAAGATATTAGCTCAACGGATTTAGAAGGCAAAGATAACTTGTCTGAATGCTAAACTGTGAAAGAACAATCTGAAAAGGCTCTCTTTGGCATTTTGGTATTTTCTTTTTTCTATCACCAAATGATGAAAAGGGAGTGGGCTAAGCAATCTACCCAATAGCACCAAGCTCTTAACACTCAATCTCCGCTGGCTGGGCCTCAGACACCTCCATGCCTGCCACCCTCTGTATTCCAAATAGCATTGTGTATCTTTTGCAGTACGAGGGCCTGAATGAACATTAGTAAACAACTTTTAAACTGCATAATCTACTCTCCTTTCAGCTTTTCAGTACAAAATACTATAAGTTTTAACTGGAAAATTACTTTTTAAAAAATAATCTTATTTTGGAAAAATAGTAATAATTAAAAGAAATTATGTATTCATGTTGTTGAACTCTGGTAAAATAAAGCATGCCTCATTCCATCAGTTACTGTAACTATGCTTATTTCAATCAAATACGGAAACATTCAACTAGGCACAGTGACAGCAAGAGATACGTGTTTATAAACATTAGAGTAATTCCTGCACATTTTTTGGGTTGAGGTCAGTGATTTATCTATTCTTTCTAATGTGAAAATGGGCTCCACAGTTTCTACTAGACAGTATTGCAACATCAAGCATAGCCTGTCTACTTATTAGAGCAACCCACTAACTTTGCTTATTTCTTTCTGTTCTCCAGTTTGCCTTCCTCATGCTGCATCCTTTCTTCTTTGTGTATATGGTGCTATGGTGCTTTGAACCCAAGTTGACGGACAGTCGTTTAGACCAATAACGCTTCTCGAAATTTACATATTTAAACTGTGTCAAGATTCTTCCACCAGAAAGTTCCTCTTGGTGTTCGAGCCTCCCGTGGGGGAGGGCGGGGGGATATGGGCACCCCTGGGCTTCATCTCTTGGAGTGGCCCCAGGCCTCCCCTCTCCCGGCACTGGGGCATGGGCCCTGGGTAACTGTGGGAGAACTCCCTCAGAGCCGCGGGCAGCTAAGAAACAACCATTAGGCTGCTGCATGGCCGATACCACCCAGAGCAGCTTCTTAAGGACTGGAGATCTCCCTCCCCCCTAACCTGGCTCTGCACAGACCCGNGACCCGGCAGGAGCCGATAGAGCTTTCTGCAACCAACGTAGCTAGAGTCGAGCTGAGCATCCAGCAGCATAAAGGGAAAGAGGATTTTTTTTTCTCCTACATAAAGTCCGAGAAAAATCATGGCGACTTCAAGGTCAGAGGGAAAGAGAAAGTAAGTTATGGGAGGTGGAGGTGAAGATGGCGACAAGAAAAGAGGGCGGAGTTGCGCCCAGCGCGAAGCTTAAAAATACTTTTTGCAGGCCGTGGTAAAAACCGTAGTATCAAGAACTGTTCTTTTCTCTTTAATCCACTTAAAGACGTGGGGGGATGCGAATTTCATATGAAGCCTGTGGGAAAAAGAAACATGACCACGCCAGGTCACCTCGGAGCTATAAGAGACTAAAGAGATTTTGTGAAGAAGAGAGCAGTTGCTTTTAAGCTAGAATTTGCTTATCCTTAAAAAAAGATACATCCCATGTGTGGCCCATGCTGGCAGTTGTGGGAAGACTGCAAGATGTCATACTCGGACACGAAAAGAACCACACAGACACCGTTCTGTCAGGATAGGAGCCAGGGCCAAAAGAGGGGCAACAGAGGGGAAAAGAGGGGAAGAGGCCTGGCCTCTTTATTCAGTCAGTTATATATCTTTTTAGAGACAACCATGGATTGGAGGATGGGGTTACCACCTCTCAATGACACTGGTCAGACCAAAAGTCTATCATATTTCTCCACCTTACGAAAAGAATGGAAACAACAAAGATCAGTTAGGTAAACATGGCCTATGTTTACAGAAACTGCGTGAGAAATTCTATTACAGGAATGCAAACACTGAAAGACTGCAAAACTCAGGGCGACAGCAAGATTCATGGGAGACGTTTTTCACAGCAGCAGAATTTCTGGGCAGGTCTGTTGCTTTTTGGGCAGTTTGGAAACCACGTAAAGCAAAAGAAAACCTTTTTTCCTTCAATAGTGGAGAGACTTTTAAGAACTATAATACTGACCAAAATCACAGTTTGTTATCCTTTGTGCGAGTTGGGTAAAAAGGGGAGGGGCTGGAGGAAAAGGGAGTTTTGCTTTAATTTCTTGTTATTTCCTTTTAATTCTGTTAGTAATTAACTTTATCATATTCTTGAAAATTTGGAGCCTGCTTTGCATTCCTCCTAATTCTTATCTCACAGAAGGTAAGAAATGCGAACAAAACCACTGTACTTAATTGGTGTTTCCGCCCGGTTACAAACAGAACCTGCTACAGCGTAAGAGCCTACTGATATTATAATCAAGACTAGAAATTTATACTCTAGAAATGGCTTAGCTTTACCTGTGCAAATTTTATTCTTGGGCAGAAATAAAAAGCTTATTATTTCAGATACCAATTACTTTATTTGAAAACATCCATGTATGGTGCATCTTAGAAGATGCTAAATGCTCTACATTCCTACGCATGTCCTTCATAATGTTGCAATTTGTGCAATTCTTAATGAAGAGTATAGTCAGTATGAACTAGCCATCTGCTTTGTATAATTTTTAATATTTTCTCAATTGTTCTGTTGAAAATTACATTGTAGCACCACAAATTCAGTTACAATACACTTAATTATAATCGCCGCTAACAGAATGATCCTAAATGATCCTCTGGAAATCTAACATATTTACAAAATGTGGGCACAAGAGAAAGGAATGCAGTTTAACTAACAGATGTATTTTCAGTGCTCACTAAGGAAAGGCTGCTTATATATTCATCAGCTCTGCCAGTGACTGACAGAGGAAACTTCCAGGAAACAACTTCTGGGATCCAAATTAAACTGCTGAAATGCTGTTTCTGAAAGGGTTATTGAAATTATTTCTTAAGTCACCTCTCCCATTATACAGAAATTATTACTAGGGAGGAACAAACGCTGTATGTGTTTATTCTTTTCACTTACGATTAAGGAAAAAAACAAGTGTCTGAAACAATTTAGGACATCTTTTGACCAAGTGCTAGACAAAATAGGGTGCAATCAAAGCCTTGACTTGAACTGTGAGAGGCTTCATTCCTTGAGTGGCTCCAGTAATTGCAGTGGACTTACTGGAGAAACAGGCTAAAGCTCACTGTACGGAGCAGAACACGCAGCACTAAATTTTGTGGTCTGCTGCACATGTCTGGGCAGAGCAAGGAGTTATGTTTTAACTCATGTTCCAACTGTGCCAACAAAAAAAGCTCCTGGCAGGTTAAGAAAACAAGTACAGTTCAACACTGCCTTCTATGTCTTGAAGAAAATACAAGACACAAAAATTTAAAATAATAGGACAGATATTACCAATTAAGTTTGCAGCGAGCAAGACCAGTTTTTTATTTTTCTCTCTTTCCTGAGATACAGCTGAGTAAGATCACTAAGATCGTTTGCCATTAGAAAAGCTTATGGTTGGAAGCTTTCAGGTCTTTGTAGGTGCACACATCCCCCAGCGTGATGTTCTTGTTTCTATACTTAGCTGGAATCCCACTGAGCAAATGGATTGCATGTGCAAGAGCAGAACAAAATCAGGCTTTCAGTGCGACAATTTTTTTCCCTACACTAGCTGGGAGAAAAGAAAGAAGATTTGAAGTATAAAAGAGTAAATATAAATCATTTCAGGGAATCTATTTACTAGGCAAATGTGCAGCAGGTTTCAGAAAGCTATTATCTGAAGTTTACGCATAATCAACATTAACTAAATACTTAACATAAAATCATTAAATTTCAAGAAGTGTAGGAAATAAGCCACTTAAAAGCTAAGTAAGTCACTTAACTCTCTTTTTGGTGTAGTTTAGTCACCATGAAAACAGAACAAATAAAATTAGCTACCATCTGACATCAGTATTTCTAAATTCTCAGAGCAAGGGAAAAAAAAGTACATTGAGGGAAAGTGCACTGCAACCTCCCAAACCTTCAGGCTGTTTTTGCATTCAATGTACAGAAGCACAGGAATCCTTAAACCCAGTGGCACTTTGATGCCTTATGCTATGACACTGAGACATGAACACATGGTGTAGGCAGACTTCCAACTCCATGGATATAACGCCCACATGGCCTGGAAAACCTGTGATTTACAACACTCTAACAGGAATTCAGGCACTGGTCTACAAAAACTCTCTATGAAATGACTTCATTTCATAGAGAAATGAAGAACACAAGAAACGAAGCACATTTCTGATCATGTGTTTTGACTTGAGGTACTCAACAACTTCTGCACCTCAATCTTTTTTGGAAAACTTGTCTTCAGGAATCACAGTCTAGTCTTCAGGCCCCTTGGTCCAGTGGCAAAGTCTGGAGTAAGGAAGACATTCTTGGTGGAGGAGAATCATATTAAGGAAATTTTAAGGAATCTGAACATACAAAAGCTCATGAAGCCTGACAGAAACTGTACAGTAGGAACTGATTGATGTCATTGTGTGGCAATCAGAGGAGGTTCTTGAAGACTGGGAGAAAGCAAATATCACTCCTATCTTCAAGAGGGACAAGAAGAAAGATCCAGGAAACTACAGGCTGAACAGCCTCACTTCCACCACTGGGATGGTGATGGAGCATCTAATCCTGGAAACTATTTCCAGGAACATGAAAGACAAGAAAATTATCAGGAGCAGTCAGCATGGATTTAAGAAGTGGAAATTGTGGTTAACCAACCTGATTCCCTTCAATAATGAGGTGCTTGGTGGCAGAGGGAGGAGCAGTGGGTGTTGATTACCTCATCCTCATTAGGGAGGCTTTTGACACTCCTGTAACATCTTCATAGACAAACTGATGAAGTATGGGTTATGTAAGTGCAGTAAGGTGGATTGAAAACTGGCTGATAGGTCAGGCAGAGAGGGTTGTGATAAGCAGTACAAAGTCCAGCTGGAGGCCAGTGATGTACTCCAGGTGTCAACAGTGGGGCCAGTACTATTTACATCTTCATAAATTACCTGGAAAATGGGACAGAGTCCGCTCTACTGCAAATTGCAGATCATATAAAACCAGGGGGGGATGGGGGAGTGAAGATGAACCAGATGGTTGTGCTGCCACTCAGTAGGATGTTAACAGGCAGGACAAATTGGTAGAGAGTAATGTCAGGAATTTCAGCAAGAAAAAGCACCAAGTCCTTCAACTGGGGAGGAATATCTGCACACAAATGTCAGATCATTTACAGAAAAAATGTATTTAATTCCCAATTCCCAAGGTAGGTACACACAAATATGCATTGCAACTGACTTTGTTAGATGGTCTCTTCTGCAGTCAGCTGTTATCATTCTTGAATTCAAACACAGGCAAATAATCTAGGTTTCTGCTGTTCTATGAGGTTTTTTTCACATATTGAAAGTTTTCAAGTGACCAAAATCCCTCTGGCAATGAATGCTAATGAATACAATGATTCATGTAATAACATGACTTAGCTTTACCCTTCAAGAGCCAGTGCTGCTCGGTCTAGGGACCAAGCATATGCATTTTCTTGATATAGAAATTGTAAACTAAATGTGCAGCCTAGCAAGGAATTCCAGGGAATTGTCCACAGGTAAAATCTTCTATATAGCTCTGATGATGCAAACCCTTAGTGAAAAGTAGACTATATGGCTGGACTAAATTACTTCCCTACATCACAGTTTTTAGAGCTTCAAGAAAATGTTGCACCATCAAAGGAATAGCTGAACAGTTCTGATATTAACAGTGCAGTTAGACAGTAATACAATCAAAATGCTTCAACTTCTCTGTGTAAGTTCTTCAGATTGAAACATCCTAACACTGTTCAGGAAGGAATTCTCAGCTGTTATGCCAATAAAGAAGCACAAACCGGTAATTTCTCTATCAACTTTTTTTTCACATTTTCATACATCATGAGCACTTGCTGCTGTTTCCTGTGTTCCTGTTAGTTTACTTTGGCATTATGTCTAGGGAGGGGTGATCTCAGCATGCAATACATCTGGTCCAAAGGAAATGTTATCATTCTCTGTTACTCTACAGAGATCTTTGTAGCACACAGTTTTAAGTACAGGTTGTTATACAGTTCTAACTGATATGCAATGAAATGTAAGAGGCCACCAATGTGCTTTGTAAATTACCTTACAAAACCTTTTGAGCAAGTGTACTTTGAGGTTTAAGACAAGCAGAAACAGTGTAAGCCTGACTGCCATTTTGACAGCATAGATATAGGTCAACTCAAGGAGTGAGGCACAAATAATTTGATGCAAGGCTTGTGCAGCAAGGATAACTGCAACACCTCTCACTCTCCCCTAAAAATGTTTTAAACTTTGTGCTCTAGACTGTTTTGAATGCTACAGACAGATGCTAGGACTTGAGTTTTACCTCAACATTGCTTTAGGCAAGTTTGATTAGCGACAACTGTGTAAGAAACTAGCCCTTACCTAAGTGTGTCTAAAATCTGTGAACTGGATCCTGAAACAGTCTAACAAGAACCCCCAGACCCAGATTTCTTCCCACTTCTCTGGGGCTGCAGTGAGGAAGGATACAGAAAATTGATACTACATGGCTAATGGAAGCAGGAGCATCTCCTGGTGACTGCTGTTGACCTTGAGGAATCTCTGGAACACAGTAAGATTTTCAGGTGCACACTTAAATCTCTAGCTTTGTAGAAGTATAACTCTGATGGATTTTGCACTGAGGTTTGACATCTGGATGTTTTAGAGTAAATAATAGAATTATAAATGGCTGTAAAGGTTTAAATCACCTGCAGATATTATTCCTTTATCATAAGCTCTACTTTCCTTAAAACAAGATTTACTTCAAAGAATTCAGAAAAAGGTAAGCAAAGACTTTTTAATGGACAAAGTCAAAGCTGGCTTTCTAAACTTCTTTCAATCTCAAATGCACAATTGTTCTGTTGAGAGAAGTATTTCTAGAAAAAATGTTGATCTGATACACAAAACTAAATATGATCATTTTTGTCTATATAGCAGGAAAAAAATCTTTTTTAAAAAGGTTCTCCAATGGTGTAAAATTTTCAAAGAACTGCTTTGTGTAAATTCACAAACTATATACTTATGATCTCAAAGTTCTTACATTCTACTTTCACAAATGCTGCAATGCAGAAAGAGAGGGCTATTCATATCAATTCAGGCTTGAAAAATTAGGGGACAATCTCTAAAATAATTTAAGATTATTTTAATAAAGATTACTTAGATAATAACTAAATAACATTATATACGGTAAAGCAAAAAATGCTTTTCTGATTGCTAGAAAAGAACATCTGCAAGGATAGTTAACTCACAAGGGTAGTTAACTGGGACAGTTAACTAAATACTATTAGTCATTAAAGAGGTTAAGTTCTCTTAAGTCCTGCTTTCTTTTCTTTCCTTGTTATTTCATACTGTTGCACGTTTTTCCATCAAACTGTAATTTTCATTAATTGTTCAGTGTTTTCCATGCAGTACTTAAAATTACATGAAAAATAAAGGTCTTCAAGGAAGATGGTTCAGTGACTTGACATGGTGTTCTCCAGTGACTGTCACCATTCTAACCTTGTTTATGTGAAAATGTAAAAGCTCTCATTTTTGTGTTAGGAAACTGCCATTTCAAAGAACAGATGAGATTCCTTATATATTTTCTATATCCCTTCCCCTTCCCTTGCTATGGACATGGCACATCCTGTTCCTACCTAAACAGTTTGCAAGTCAGACGGAGGAACCCGGTAATGAGTTTTCTTTTTTCTGAACATAGAGTTGCAGTTGGGATGCAAACGAGGTATCAGTTTGAATCCACACCTTGGAAGTTAACCTATCCTCTCTCACAGTGTATATTCTAACGCACTGACAGCCCTCAGAAAAAGCATGAGACTACTGCTTTTGCTCAAGCAGTTTCCCAAATAAGAATCTTAAGACATTACACCCATAATTTATGATCAAGAAGAAGGGACAAAATGTTGACTAAAGACTTGAATAGCCAGTAACAATATGTGTTTGGAAAAAAATATATGCAAAAGAAGAAAATAGTCACTTTTTCCAATACAACTTCTGTGGTGCTTAGAAGAGAGATATCTACATAGGTACCGCTAATAATTAAGGTACATATAAAAAAAATTAAAAGAAAAAAAGAGACAACAATAAAAAAACCCCTACCCTTCAAATTGTATTAATTTACCTCTATAGTATGTAGCAATTCACAGTTCTTTAGTTGGTTTTTAAGTTAACAGGCAAGGACTGCTATTTCTCTCTTGAGTATTTTAACTCCGTCAACAGTTTACCCCCAAGCCTGAAAAACATAAAACACACAGAGCTTGCTCCAGCTTCTCTTGCAGTCTGGGTGGGTTTCTCCATGAAGATCACTGAAAATCATCATATATTCTATGTCAAGTCCCAAGGTTTAGCCTTATACCTCAAAAGAGTAAAAAAACTTCAATCTAAATTTCCCTCATAGGGCAGATTCTAAAGGCATTTCCTGTTTCTACCAGAAATGTAATTCTCTCTGATCCAGAAAACCACTGCTTTCCCCCAGCTAACATCCCTGTCAGAGCCGGACATACTTATCCCTCAGTATAACTCAAAGATAAATGCCCTGGAATTGTACAGCCAGATTTTTTGCATCTGCGACTAAAATTGTTCAGTAAAAAAATTTCACATTCTTTTTGCAAAAGTCAGAGAGGCTGCTGGCTCCTGCAGCCTGAAGCTGACGAGCTCAATGAGAAAATCATCTGCCAATTTCAAAATCTCCCCAAGAATCGACTAACTCCTCATCTCCACCCTGCCCCCAATGGTTACTGCGAAGTAGTTGAGTCAATCAATCAAGTTTAGTATTTGAGAAACAACCAGTTTGTAAGAAGTTATTAGAGGATTCTCAGGTACACCACCTGGCTGTCAGGTCTGAAAGTCATCAGCCAGCAATGCTTTCAGCAAAATAGTGCAAACTAAAAATTGCAGAATACATAAAAATAAAACTGTAAAAAAGTATTATCACATGCTGCTTAATGTTCGAATAGCCCTTCAATATGTATAATTATAAGACTATTTCTTGTTTCACGTATGTTTAAATTATATTCATCCCACAGAGGAGGGCATGTTCTAAGAAAATTTCCATTCACTCATGGAACTAAGTTTCATTGGCTTGAAAGTATTTATTTCCTCTCAACTATATCATTACTTTCATGTAACTGTCAACTGAATATGCTCAAATATGTAATTTTAGGCTGTACTATAAAGAAATCTGTGAATAGGACATCTTCCCAACAGATTTTTTAACTGACAGATAATGGGAAGTAAAATTATAGCTACAGTCTGATCCTCTGTCCTGAAGCAAAGTCTTACAATAAACCTCACAGAAGGGTCACCTCCCTCAGTCCGTATCTAGGTAGAAAACAACACCACCACAGCTATCAACATGTCCTTGGCTATAATTTTGACAATTTTGACAGTCAAGCCTCTAAGGTTTATCAAGATGCTGTTGAAGTTGCAGTTAACAACACATAAAAATTTATGTCTCCACTATTTCAGTATCAAGAATTATCAACGAATTTCTATAAATACTTCTTTCTTTTAATTGGTATAAATGATGTTTATACTCCTTTACTGACGTAATGTAAGCATGTATGTCTGCTCATGTACTTCAGGCAAATTAAATGAAATTAAGTTTTATTTACATAACTGTGAAAGGCTGGAGACTAAGTACAGTATAATCACTACAGTTAAACAGAAACATTCATGTCTTGTTCTTCATAGAGAAAAATACCTCTGGGTTTTTTTAATGTATTTCCTTAGAGCCCAGAATTCTTGGCAAATTAACAGCATTGGAATGTTTTTTCCAGATGAGATTACATTACTCAGTTCAATGGATTAAAAAAAACCATGACAAACGAAACCAACCAAAAAACCTCAATGCCTCCATTAAAATTCACGTCAGCCTTAATTACCACTGGGAGTTTATTTATTTATATCCTCAGATATTCAGATATTTTTACTAGGAGCAGAATACACTTCTACTGCTAGAAATATTAGTGACTAAGAATGCTTACGGCAAATTCAATTTCAGGTTAACCAGGAATATTTTTGTTATTTCTTTGTTTAAATACTGCAGTGAAATGACAAAATAATAATAAAGTCCTGGCTCTACTTCCAATAAAGTCATAAATTATTTTAGTAAGAATGCAGGAAATGGTTTTCACTGAGTGATGTTCAGATGTAACAAAAATATTTGTCATACAAAAAGCTCTACTGATCTTTTAGCAACTGTGAAATATCTAAATATGGTCACAAACCCAGCACTGTATGATTTTTTTTCCTTCCATTTATTTGTGAACTCATTAAAAATAATTAAGAAATGTTGATTTTTTTTTGACAGTAGAGTTGAATTCAGATAAAGTCAGAAGCCTCTTCAGTGTTCATCTTGATGCTTCTGCATACAGCTCTTTTCTGGAAACCAGAAGGGAAAACTCAGAAGCTCCTAACAAGAGCTTTTCCATTCACCTTTTGTTATTTGTGCCATAAACAAACTGACAATGCTGCATTTCATTTTCTGTCTAGTTTCTCAGAACTACGGCAAAGTTTTACATTCAAACAATAAAAGAAATGTTAAGATTAAAAATTAGGCTCTTTAAATATTTATTTTATACTCATGACACTTTGTTCAGTTTTTGTTTTAATGATCTATCTTATTTTAAGCAGTGATTATAGAGCAGTAGCATTGCGTAGTCTGGATGGGACCACTGTTCAAAGTAAGGACAAGATCAGGTTATTCAGGTACTTGTCCAGTCAAGTTTAGCATATCTTTAACATGGAGATTACACACCACACTGGGAATCCCATTCCACTATTTGATTGCTCTCATTATGTTTTTAACGACCAAAATTTCTCATGCACCAGCTGCACCCATTGTATTTTGCTATACTGTCATGCACCATTAAGAATCCATCTCCATCTCCTCTGTGATTGAGTAGCTGAAGAGAGCAGTAGGACCTCCCCGCAGCTTATCTTCTTAGGACTACGCAAACCCAGCTCTCTTAACCTCTCCTCATTCATCGTGTACTCTAACCCCCCAACTATCTCAGTAGCTCCTCGTTGAGTTTGGTCCAAGGCATCAAAGTCTTTTTATGTAATGGGGTGCTCAAACTCCACACAATACTCCAGATGCAGTCCCACAAGTGTTTATTAATAGAGGGGGAGGTTTGCTCCCCTCAGCTTCTTTCTTGCTAATATTCTGCAGAATGCAGTTGGCTTTCTTTTCTTGGCTTTCTTTATCAAGACCTGTTCATGACCTTCTCTGCAAAGATGCTTTCTGCCCTGCTGGCACCAAGCCCATACTGCTGCATGGTAAATTATTCCAACCTAGATGCAAGACTCAGCATTCACCTTTGTTGAAATTCATGAACTTTCTGTCAGCTTGACCTTTTTCATGTCCTTTGTCATTAAATCCTCTGCCCCACTGAGCAATGGGCCCAGTTTCCCTAGGCTGCCTTTTGCTGCCAATGTACTCATAAAAGCCAGCCTGGTTTCTTTCATAGTTCCTGATCCAACTGAGCTACTGCTTTCCTAACCTCACCTCTACGCGCTTGGGCATTGCCTCTGTCAGGAATAACCAGGACGCCCATGCCAGCTTCTACCTTCCACGTACATTCTGGTTTTGCTTATCTTCAGTCAAAATTCTACTGTTCACCAGTGTGGGTCTTCTGCAATATCTGTGTGGCTTCTTTCTGCATACTGGCATAGACCACTCTAACTGATGACATTGTCCTGGAAGGTCAACCAGATCCCCATGGCACTTTTGTTCTCCAGTTCAGACTCTTATGGGATCCTGCCAAGAAGATTCCTGAACAAGCCAAAATTTTTTCTCCCCAAGTCCATGTGATTCTACTTGCCTTGTTCATTTTTTTTCAGAATTTTAAACTTTATAGTCTTGTGGTCACTGCAATTAAGGCCATCAGGGACCTTCATATTTTTAGCCAGTTCTTCCCCTTTTTTGCGAATAACAGGTCTGCAGAACATCTGCCGTAATTGGCCTATTGATTAATTGTGTCAAGCAATTTTCTTTAACACCCAACAAGCATATCTTGGTTTGCTTGCACTCTGTCATGTTATGTTGCCCTTCCAGCAGATAACAAATTTGGTAAGGTTTTCCATGATTTTTCCAGTCATGAGACTTCCTTAAGCTGGTCAGAGAATCTATCTACTCTCTCAGTTTGGACATGCAGTTTGTAGCAGATGCCTTCCACTATGTAACCAAGGCTGGTCTGTCCCATGACCATTACTGATGTCATGGGACAGCTCCTTACTGGCTTGTAACTGCACCAAGACAAAGCTCTGTGCAATCAAGCCACTCCTTAGCCCAGATGATTCCAGTGACTGCTAACATAAAATGTCACAGTGCCCATTCATTAAGAGAACTATTCCTGCACTAATTAACTTGCCTCAAAGACTGTTCCAGCTTCCAAGCACTTTTGCAATTCATACAATTCATTTTAATCCTATAACTCTATGGGAAGAGTAACCTCAGGTGCTGGGTTTTTTCCTTCTTTTGATCCACAGAATAAATACCATAAAATCACATATATTTTTTCTTGTCTCTCCGTGGATAAAAACACCAAAACTTTTAAACCTATTTCATATATAATGTGACAGCTAACATTTTACTCAGAGGTGTGATAGGTTTACACACAAGTGACACTTCCTATCTGCTTCTATGTATGACTAAAAGCAGGACCAGTCATTTAGTCTAAACTGGTTTACTAAATCCTACAAGGTACATCACTTACCTGAATCAACTGGCTTTTTAAAATTTGTTACACCACTTTATTTTCTTTTATTCACTCACTCTCCTCAAGTGGCACGCAGATGGTCAGCTAGAGAAATGAAAAAGATGACGGAGGATTAGTTTTGGTGTTTTGGTTTTTTTTAATAAAATATTTTTCAGTATATATATAATTGGGATGACAACTTTGGATTTGTATAAAGCAAGGGAGTAAATAAAAGACAATCTAAACAGTAATAAATTCCCCACTGTATCTTTATGCTCTCTCATACACTGCATGTGCAGATATTCTCCTGTGAGAAGTGCACATACTTTTTTTTCCAGCTTCTCTTTCATTCCCTCTTGTACATTAACTAAAAAATACTGATGCCTTTTATCATAGAAATATGGGTTATCAAGAGGATGACTTTTGTTTTGATGCTTCAATTTTTTTGTAATTCAGAAGCTAAGCTAACCCAGAGCACTAAATTATCAGAGGTCAGATTTGGGGCAAAAAAAAAAAAAAAAAAAAAACTACTTTGAATTTGGGTTCTGAGTCTGGAGAGTACAATGAAATAAGGTTTAGGTCTTTCTTGCATGCTGAAGAAAGAATCCTCCTGATTTTCTTATTAAATTTAAGCTGGAATTCTAAAATAAATTTGTCGGTCCCAGAAACTGCAGTTTAGGAAAGCACACATAACAGGGGAAGAAAGCATTGATGGAGTGTTATTCTCTCACACACTTACAGGAGGAGCTGACTAGCCTACAGGCCAAATGATTCTTCCAGAAAAGAACTTTTAAAATAAAAACAAGAGGAACTGAGTGACAGAATGGGAAAAGGTCACAAAAGAGAAAAAAATGTTTATACAAAGTGAATAAACACATCAGTTCCTCCTTTCTTCTCATGACTGCCCCATATTTAATTTGCTGTTCATTCATCTGTGCAGGCTGGAACACATAGTCTCAGTCTTTGCTGTTTGCTTATATTCTGCCTTGGACAACCAAGTCCCAATGCATATGGATCTGCAGTTTATTGCCATACAAACCTTTGCTCTGTGGACTGGACTTTGCAACTGGAGTAAAGATAGCGAGCATGGCCACAGTTTTAATTGCACCCAAAATACACATTTAGAATAGACGTGTCTACTCTGAATTCTAAGTACAAAATAGGTGTGCTTGATTAAGATCCTCCCTGGGATTCTCCAGCACCTTCAGAGGCATTGTTAAAGGATAAGAAACATGAAGATCACAGCTGAGGAAGCTGGATTGATTCACTGGAAAGTGTGAACTAGGGAGAGAAGGATCACTACAAGTTATCTCAAATAAAGCTGGAACTCTAACCAAGGATAAAAGAAAAACTATTCTGCATGTTCTTCAGTGCACTTTTTTACTGTAGTCACTAAAGACATAGCAACCAGCATATCACCTCAGTCACTTTATTAAGAGTCCATAGATCATCCTGTCTAGTTATAATGAACATAACTTGCATGACTTTAAATGTTCAGTAGAAAGCAGTGTGCAATAGCAAGCTCACAGAAGAATATAAAATTATCTCACATATACATTACTTGATGAAATACATTGATTTTTTCAAATAAGGAAGCTTCTCAAATGCGAGATGCAAAGTGTAACAACCATGCAGAGAGGTCAAATTATGTAGGCTTAGCCCTCCGTGTGTTTGCTTCTTTGGACTCACTCTAAACTACAGAAATAAAAATTAATAATTTATTGTACCTCTATAGGAATACAAGTTCTCATTCACTAAGCTAGCATGCACTTCTCTGTGGTTTGCTTTATTTTGAAAAGGTTTATAAAATATTAACAAAGGCATCAAAAGAAAATATAAAAATACCAATTTTATTTTTAGTTCTTTTATGTACTCACTTTAACACTCCACAGTAAATAAAGGGTAATGCTAATCATGTTTTCCCTACTTAGAAAAGATCCACAGTGACTTGGGCATAATCACAGCTGTATCAATAAGAAAATTTTCTCTTGTTCCTAAACCTCAGCACTAAGGGAAATTTTAGGAAAAATAGTGCTCAAGACTTCTTTTAAGAACAAATTTGACAATCTGCTGCTGTTGCAATTCCAGCAACAAGGTATATGTAAAACAAGAAAACTCCTTCAAGAGGTAAATAATCAATTTTTTGCTTAAACTTTATTTTTTCCCCAGATTGTACCCTGTAACAGAAATAAATATTTATTTTGCCATCATGATTTCTCTTTAATATCTAAGTCTGCATAACAATAAAGGAAAAATTACACTGCAGGACAACACCCAAAAATGTAACAGCACACAAGATTCTGTTCATGTTCATTAAATCTAGCTCTCAAAACTGAGTTCAAGACAAAAATATCCACCATCAGATAACCCATCCCCTCTCTGCAGCTTCTTATGTGCATTCAGCATATAGGACTTTAATTTGTGTGACAGCTGCTGTGAAATGAGGTTATTAAAGAAATATTCTCAAAAGTGATGCTACTTACTGAGGGAAAACAGTGGGGTTTTTTGCTTATTTGGACAAAGCAAAGTATCTTGTGTGTGTAATACAAATTCACCAAAGTTACAAAACATAAATACAAATAACTATTTGTTTGAATTAATGTCGATTGCTTGAATGGGCTGAAAGAGTCCTTCAGATTTGGCTGGACAAAACAGAAAACACTGAATCAAACTAAAATTGGAATCTCTTTTTATACAACAGCACCTGTCCCCTTGTTGTATATACACATAATAGTGGAAATCACGTAACTGGGAAAAGATCACAAGAGAAGGAAAAAGTGCACATTTTTCAGTAAGACACTTATTTGTATCTGAATATGCACAAGTTTTAATCCATCTATACGTATTGATGATATATTCTTTATCAATTTTAATTAGGTTTTGCCTTCAGACTGTATTTATACTCCCGCACATAAATAGCTTTTCTGTGCCTTTGAGTATTATTCTCAGTGGTTCCTCTCCCATTTCTTCCATTCAAAAAGATCAGAAAATATATGGACACTCTGCATTTGAAGTGGAGGGCTCAGTTACAGGAATATGTAATTGAATTAAAAGATACACTTTTCCCAGTTAATTCCAAAAAAGTGGTTCAGTTGGGACTGCAGCAGTGTGTTTGATCCACGGTGAACCCTGCTGCACTTTTCACAGCAGAAGATTCAGGACAGGGTTCCTCCTGCTTCCTCAGAGAGTTGGGTCTTTAAATCAGAACTCTGGATCAAAAGTTGTTCCTTCCACTGAGATCCACCTCACATCATTTAAAACCTGTCCTTTGTTAGTCATTTCAGGAAGCTGAATGAGCAACACAGAGCCTTAACCAGCTTCAGCAGTGACCCTTTCTATGAGCGTGCAGGAGTCATTACTGCAAAGGCAGCATGGTGTGAACAGACTGAGGCACAGAGGTCATACTTCAGTGCAGGGAAGAATTTTCCTATGCTCTTTTCTCTCTGTTAACACAAAACAACACCAGCTGTTTTCACACTGGTTTGAAAATTTAATGGCCTTTGAAATACTATTTATTATTACTACAACTTCGCTTAATTTTTTGCCCCTGTGACTTAATATTTTAAGAGAATTAAAAATGTAGGATCCCTTTTATACAAGTTTACATCAAGGTCCAGTAGAAAAAGGTCTTCCTTCTCAGGCCATTCAAACAAACCCTTCCTGTGTGAAATGTGAATCAAATCAACAAATTAAAGCATAGAATCAGTCAGTATCTGACACTGTCCTTATGACAAAAAGAACAATATTAACCACATCCTATAAAAAAATCTTTGATGACTTTGTGTGCTGAAGGGTTTGGGGTTTTTGATTTTTGCTTCTTTAAATACCAAATCTAAAATACAGTAAGATAATCACATAGGCAACAACTAATCCTTTAGTTTTCCTTGTTTATAAATATGCTTGGCTACTTGTCTGTAGTCAGGTAAAAGGTACCACAGAGAAGACGAATGGAAAAATGGTAATAAATAAGGGTCTGTGAGACTCGGGTTTCTGCACAACATCAATAAGCCTCTTCATGTCTCAATATCAGAGAATCACAGAATGGATCACGTTGGAAGGGACCACAGTGGGTCATCTGGTCCAACCTCCCTGCTCAAGCAGGGCCATCCTGGAGCACATGGCACAGGGTTTTGTCTAGACAGTTCTTGAATATCTCCATCATTTCCATAGTTTCTTGGATGGAGTCGTGGAACTGCAAATTCTGGACAATCAATTAAGTCAAAATAGGGTAAATAGAATTCTTGTGATGATGCTGCCAAGAGATCAAAGAGACACGGAGGTGACAGCTGGGGTTTTGATGGTTGTAAAAAGGGGGAAAAAGTCCTTTTGGGACAGTTAGTTTACAGGGTATTTGTATGCCTAATCATCATCATTGGTATGATTTAAGAAGCATCTTCTTTCATCTTTTTTTTATATACCCTGTATCTCCAAGGAACTCAAGAAATTTTTCTATGAATATTATAATAAACATGTATTAAAAAGAGAAAAAATGAATTAATTTGGATTTTATGAGAAGGTGGAGAAAACCAGGAATAAATGCTTGTCACATTGTAATCAGTTTGATTGGTATGATTGACGTCAATAACATTAACTTAAAATCCGTTTCCTGCGAATTTTGTTGTTTTCTTCCACCCTCAAACAAATTCTGAAGAAATAGCTCATAGCTTTCTAATAAATGGAGCAGAAAAAAACTCATCAGAACAAAATAAGTGACTTGGTTCATAAAATCCTTGATTCCTTGGAGAAAAAAAGCCTTCGGATAAAGAGGACTCCTTACTTTGTGCCAGTGACTGTGAAAGAAATTTTTGCTGTGAAATTCAGAAATTCTAGTGTGACTGCAAATAGCCAGTGAAGTCCTACACATTTCATGAATTTAAAAGGAACAGTTTTTGAGATTTTGCACAGGTAAAATCGCCACTTTCAGTCATGCTCACACTTCCAGGTGGACTAAGGAGGGGATAGGAATGAGAGGGAGGGAAAAGAAGAGTGAAACTCCTTATCTGCAGAAAACCCCATGTGTTACATGGTTCCTGAAGGTTCTAGGTTAAAGGAAAGTGCTCCTGTGATGCCAGGAATCATGGCTGAATGTCCATTGGTCCCAGGAATTCTGGAAACCCCACGATAACTGAATGTTCTCTGCATATTAACTAAGAAGGCAACGTACCTAGATGTTTTCTTCTATAGCAGGTCCTGCAACTGCTTTATCACACTATGTGTGATTTTAAAAAGAGGAAATGTTCAACGAAGCTAGCTCTAATGAGCTCAGAGCACTTGCATAAAACTGAGCTAAGCAGATGGAATTTCAATTCTTGGCTGAAGACATTTCAATTCAACTGACCTGTGTTCGGCAAATGTTATTCTAGAATATTTACTCTTGCGGTTCCCTGAATTGCAAAGAAGGTAACTTAAAACATAACTCTGCAGCACATGTAGAATTTTTGCACACACACATATAAACACACACATTATATAACAATAATTCATTACTTTTAAATTTTATTGTACCTTTCCTTTTATCTGCCTTGAAATATTTTTGATTCAGTCTGAATTATAAGGACACAAAATCCAGAAGAGAAGCTCAATGCATTACTACATAAAGCAGAAAAAGCACCTACCTTCCAAGAAAATAAACTGTTTCAAATTAAACTTCAATTCACCATTTCAAGTGCCTTATTCCTCACTTATAAATCAACACTGTTCTAAAATTAAAGACTGTGGTCCTTTAAGAAGAATAAAACAAAAAGAAGGGAGGCACATATTTATATCGTTGGTGGTTTTATCATTCCAGTATGTTGATCCCTGTCATATTCTCTAATAATAAAAAAAGATTTTAGCATTAAGTGGAGGCTGAAAAAATTTAGCTTCCTTACGTACGAAATTCTAATATTAAGGGACTTTAGTTTCCTCTTCATTTGGTCTGGATTCTTGATTTCTTTCACCTTATTTTTTTTTCTTTTTTTTTCATAATTAATAAGCATTCACATGGAATGCCATCAACCTGAATAGTTTTTAAATAAGCTACTAATTTTAAAGGCTGCTGTACTAGTAATGAAATTAATTGTGTTCCATTCTATAATTCAGGATATTGAGGAGTAACAGCTTAAATAACCATGAAGGGTCATTGCCAAAGTAAATTCATGAGCAGAACCCTATGTATTCTGCCAAGGATAAAAGTAACTCCCATCATATTCAAAAAAATTACTACAGAGCATGGGTCCCAGGTCACAAAGCTTTCTGTTTTTTACTCACACAGCCATTGGCTGGATCAGGTTAGAGTGTTTTTGTTGTAGAATATTTAAATTCTGTTGAAAATTGCTGTTGTATACATCTACATTAGAATGTAAGCTCCTTATTTTCAAATATTTTTTCCATTATTTGGAAATATATTTTACTAGTCATATTTCAGGGAAAAAACTCAATCGTTTGAAGATTTCAACATCTTGAAACTGTTCTAAACCAATATTTTCCCAAGTTTTGACCATCAAAAACAGGGAAAAAAAAACCCAGAAAACCACCAAAAAAACCAAAACCCAAAGGTTTTAGTACCACACATGAAAATTCAGAGTATAGCTTCAACAAAAGATAATAAAAAAAAAAATCAGAAATATTAAATAACAACAAAAATATCTAATTTTCTGTAGTATTTCAAACCTCTTATGCTTGGAAAGCTCTTCCTCATTGAAGTTTTATAATGGCAAGCAGTCCTTTTGTCACAGACTAGCCACAAGGTTATATTTATTTATTCAGTACTACACAAGAAAGTGTGTTGTTTTTCAAAATAAATAGTTGTATTCTGTTAGACCACTGAAAGTCAGAGAAGAAAAGGCTATATAATAATACAAGGTGGGAAACATATATTCCACTGTAGAAAAAGTTATTGCTGCACAACAAAACTCTATTATTAGGAGATGAACAAATCAAAGAAAAACAAAAGACTATCTACCTACTTTGTTGTTTGTATGCGAAGCAAATATTTTACTGACATACATAAACTTAGAAAAAGAAAATATATTTTCCCTATCAGAGCTGGGATGTAAAAGAAATTTTCTAATCATACTGCTGTACTGACAAGAGATAAAATTGGCTTCCCATACGAAAATGATGCAGCTGTAGTTTTCTGTCAGGTTACAAGAAAACACCTGCTTTTTCCACGTGTGACCATAACATTGACATTAGGCCCCTCTCCTACAGCTTGGGATTCTGGTGGTAATCAGAGCACCCTACCAGAACCCACACTGCTCCATGCTCCAGAGTAAGTGGCCAAGCTGGATAAATGCCCAGAGCTTAAGGTATCTGTTTTCTATCTTCATGATTAGTGACAAGGCATAAATTGAACACTTGAAGGAGTGAAAATGTTCTCAGACTGATTCTTAGTATGCAAAATTCATCCTACTACATTATCTTCTTGGCTGACCTTGTGAAATGTGTGATCTGGCACAAGGTACAGCTATAGCTATGCTTAAATGAATGCATCAACTTTCACAATGTTGTAGGAATGGAATTACAATATTCTGTGATGGCTCTGAAGATAAAGTGTGTCAGTGTCACCGTGAGTTGCTTCATGCATAGGATGCAGAAAAGAAAAAGGCATGTGTACAAAATACTCAGTTAATTGCAGAATACAGCCCACTCTCCAAAACAGAACAGATAATTTAGTATATTTTTTGAGGAGGCAGATCAGTGATGTGTTGTATTCATGCTGTGATGTATTCCACATTTTCTCAAATAATAATTTTATAAAGGCATTATGCCTGTTTCCACGATCCCATTTTGATTTGGAAGGAAACATACCTGTACAGAACCATGCACTTCCTTTGATATACTAAAAGTCATAGTAAATAATCAACTCAGCTATGGATAAAATTGTGTTGAACACTGGAGAATTCACTTACAGTACTAAATGTGTAGCCCAAACAATAACTTTGTTTAAACTTGAGAAAAGATGAAGAGGTAGCATAACTCCTTCCAAATAAACACATACATTTAAAAAACAAAACAAAACAAAAAATAAACAAAGCGAGTAAATTCTGGGAATTTTGGAGAACATGAAATGTTGGCTATTCTCTGCAGACTTCGTGGGTGAGAGGTCTTTATAAAAGCCTGAGAGAATGTGGCAAAAGTGATAACTGCAAGTTATACCCTCATATTTATGAAAAGATGTGATATATAACATTAAAAAAAGATCCACGCAGAAAAATATCCCCTTGTTGATATCTATCCTTCACTTAAAAGTTTCCACTGTCACTACAAGATACACCATGCAGATTACACTTTTGACTTACTGTTAGCTCAGCTACTCTATCTTTCAGTAGAACAGTAAATTGATGACAGAGGCTTTTCAAAATTTGGTTAAAAGTGTTAGAAGTGAAGCTAGAGTAGTTGATGATCTTAAAAATGTAGCTAAAACACACCTTCTATTAATTCTCCTCATTTTCTATGTTTGGTACCACATTTCACATAATACAGGACTAGTACCATAAACTCTCTCTTGAATCTTCTTTTCTCTCACCTTCAGAATCAAGGACAATAACTCACAGAAGTAGGAATAATTTTCTCTTTCTAAAATCCTGAGAGTATTACAAGAAGTACTCAGGAAATGCATCTGTTTTGGAACATAAAAAAATTACAGTTTTTAAAATATGTATGCATTTTATAGAAAATGGTGTTCGTAGCAAGCATTTAGGATATCAGGATTTCTCTTACCTTTTTTTTTTTTTTTTTTTTTTTTTTTTTTACTAAATGAAAAATATTTAATTTGACCTTTCAAGTTAAACTCATGAGTTGCAATTAACTAAGACATAAGACATACTGCAGGTAAACATTTGTTTTTATTGGTTGCTATGAAAATTAAGTGGCATGTTCATTACATAGTCCTTTCTGGGTTTTTTTCCTTATTAATAAAAAAAATTGGTCATACATCACAATCACTCTACAAGCTACTTTTTTTCACATGGTTACAGCTTCTGGCTGACAGATCGAAGTCTTGCCTATTTCCTTGTTTCAGTATGTTTCATTTACTTATGCTGGATGATAAAGACAGCATATCCAGGACTATTCTTAAACTTCACTTGCTAAATAATATTTACTTGCTAAATCAGAAGTTTCTATTTAACCCCTTTTTCTTATCCATTAAGACTTCAAAGTAGCTCTCACTAATCTATCTTTAACATAGTTTGCAAGTACAAATCCAACATCTCTCACTTCCTGTAGAGGAATCAATGCTACTGCTCAATCTGGTCAAGTAGATGTGTAAGTTCTTTAACAATGGCAAAGAGAAAAAACTGGGGGCTTTATAATACTTACAAATGACGAGGAGAAAGAAACAGTCTAGGATTTGCATAAACTACTTTGTTTTCTGAGAACAAAGTAGAGTCTCATAAGAGCTATGGTGGCTACAGATACACAAAAAATCTATTGAGCAAGGGAAACACTTCCTTAAAACTCCTTTCTTATAACACCTTGCAGTCTGTCTCAAATGTGCAGCGTAACCATGTCAGTAGTCTAAATAACAGGAGCTTAAACTTTGTGAGGCATTAAATTCAGCACTGTAGGATCCAGAAAGTATTTCACAAGTAGATTCAAGTGAAAATATATTTTGATTAATGATAGCTGGGTATTATTCAGAAAGACTGAGAAATCACACATACACAATAATCCCTGACAGCCATAATGCTGGTTTGTTTTTAAATATATACTTGAATAAATATGAAAAGCACAGTCACAACAAGTTGTTTAAGGGGCCCTTCCAAAGCAAACCTAAAATATAATTTACATAAATCCATGTTCTTTCCTGAGCCATAGATTATGATGATTGAAAGCATGGCAAGTCTACTGCACCTAAATAATTTTCAAGTGCCTTAAATGCATCTGTTAAACACATCAGCAGAATGATAATGAGCACTCTGGTAAAACTTCAGTAAGTCAGTCAAACCCTACTGAGACAGTTTGGAGCTTTCAGTTGAAATGTACCTATTACCAAGAATTCTGTTTATCTTGTGTTCTCCAAACACTTGTATCATGTTTGTCAAGGTTATTTAGTGTAAATCAACTCTTCGGGAGCCAAAGCACAACCAATAGATAGCTATATCTAAAGCTATGTGGGCAACAATAGAGTTACACAGCCACTAGCTCAGTATTTGTAAATTAAAGTTGTAATGAAAGATGTGGAAATTAATTTGAAGATATTGCTGTTGCTACATCTGTAGCAAGAAGAAAAATATGGAATACAGAGATTTGCTGAA
>VZRQ01003004.1:108041-140777 GCA_013397975.1 Machaerirhynchus nigripectus | reverse complement strand
ACCAGTCCTGTGATTCCATGATTCTATGAAAATATTTCCCCCTGGATCACATAATTTGCATTTCCTGAGCACATGGTGTGGCTCCCTCTCAAACGTGCTCCTCAGGAAGGTTATTTCCATCCCCTAACAGAGCCTGGCAGCATCCAGGATTCCCAGTGCTGTGCTGACTCCCAGATGTTGGAGCAGCTATTAATAGAAGCAGGAGTTTAGCTGGGTTAGTGTATGAGCTGGGATGTGGCTGCCTGGGATGCTGCCAGTGTCCTGCAAGGATGAAATGCAGGACACATTGTGCAGCCCTTTCAACCCGTCTTGGGCAAGCAGGGCAGAGTTTCCACCTCCATCCGAAATTCCATGATGCTGCAGGATGCTGGCATTTCTGTAGCAGCCTTTCCCAGATGTGCAGCACATCCTCTGCACAGAGCAGGTTCTTCCTGCTGGCAAAATGGGAGTTAGAAAATAACTCTCAACCAAGTGTGTGTGTTAGAATTGCACAAGAAATTTGTTTTGCAGCATTTTTTCTCTCGACTGCCCTAAGAAAGTGTTTAGATGTGCAAAATACAGTTAAATGGAAGAACTTTGCATCCTTAATCTCCCTAAATGAAGTGTGTCATGAGCCTGGTAGCAGCATTAATCCAGGAAAAACAGCTCTGGGTGCCTCACAGTGAATATTTAACAACACAAATACCACCTGTGTCATGAGCATTGCCAGGAGAATGGGGACAGGTTTGAGAGGCTGCTGATCATCTCCAAAGCTTTCTTTGGAAACAACCAGAAAAGCTTTGTAGTGAAGGTGCTGTTCCTTCTCAATATGCCCAGTACTGCAGTTGTAAAATTGAGTACTCAGTCTTTGAAAAATTAATACAACAGGCTGTTAAATTTTTAATCAGTATCGTATCTGTGAGTAGCTTTTAACCCAGTTATGTCAGGCTGTGAAAGGATCAGACCCTTCAGCCCATGGGGAGCATTGGGGTTTGGGTTGTGACTTTCTCAGAGGCACGACTGGACCTCTTTGCCTGGAGTGAGTTTCAAGATACCATTAAAAACCCTCTCTTGGCCCATGAAATGTGTCTCAGTATATTTATTTTGACGATGATAATCCACATGGTTGCTTAGAAAAATGTCACTCCTCTGGTGGGTGTTGGTGTGTTCCTGGGTTAGAGCAGGAACTGGAGTTTCCTAAGGAAGGGATTGCAATGGATTCTGGTAACTTTAATCTAATCTCTTTTATTTCTATGGTTTATTTTAGGAAACACTCCTTTACATCTTGCTGTGATGTTGGGACATAAAGGTGGGTAGAACTATTTGTTTTGTTACCTCTTCAATGATCCTGAAGATTTGGGGGCAAGAGGAAAAAGGGATTTTTTCCATTTTCCTGAACGTGATCTTGTGTTTCAAGCTAGTGAGGTTTTCTGGGAAGAAGATGCCACATGGATTTGGAGGAGAAGGGTGGGAAAAGAAATCTGAGGTTTATTGCCAATATCCCATCTCACCCTGCCCTCTGGCAGTGAGAAGCCATTCCCCCTTTCCTGTCACTCCTTGTCCCCAGTCCCTCTGCAGCTCTCCTGGAGCCCCTTCAGGCACTGGAAGGGGCTCTGATGTCCCCCTGGATCCTTCTCTTCTCCAGGTGAACACCCCCAGCTCTCCCAGCCTGTTTATTGAACTGGAAATGGAATCTGGCTGGTAATTCCAAGCTTATTTGTCTGCTCCCTGCAGAGTGATGTTCTTGTCCCGGGCACTGTGTTTAAGGAACCATAAAAATCCCTCGGTGTTGTGGCTGGGTTAGTCAGGGCCTTTGTTCATTCCCACAGGAGACAGTTTATTCAGCAGGGAAGTATCTCTTCCTCCCCAGCCTCTGAGCCTGCCACTGACTCACGGCTGGTGCATCTGGAACGACCAGTGCAGTTTCCTGTGGCACCTGTGGTAGGAAAATAACCCAGGAAGTCCCTGTCTTGGTGATGAGACGTTCCTTCAGCTCCAGCTCCAGCTGGGCCCTGCTCCATCACCTCCAGGACAGCTCAGGGTGGCTTCAGTGACATGTGCTGAGGTTTTCTTGTGGCTGGAAACTGAAGAACCATTTCCAAGGAGCACATGGGAACACTGAAACCCTCCTCTTCTCCTTAATTTTTTCATTCCACCATCACTTTTCACCCATGGACAGGGAGTGCAAGTGCAGCTGTGTGGTGCAGTTGGTTACACACCTGCTCTGAGGCTTTCCTGGAACAGTGGTGCATGTTTGCCCTCTTTAAATCCCAGATTCCCCAGGTTGTTCTGGCACACAGGGATGTGTTGGTGCCTCAGCCTCCTCTGCCTCCTGTACACCTGGTGGACTCGGGAGTTGCCCCAAATCTGTAGTCCATTCACCCCTTGGAGAGGGATGAAGGCCCTGAGGTATCTCTTGGTGCATGGGTTTGTGCGTGAAGCAGAGAGAGCTGATGTCACCCATTAAATATAAATATCCTTGTTCCACAGTGGTGTGTGTAGCTGACATGCAGAAATGTTATAAAAAGCAAAATCCACGTAGCAGGAGGGACAAGTGTTCTGTGTTACATAATTGGTGGCTGATCACCAATGGTTTTTAGTGCTGATACTGAGCAGGGAAGTGCTGTGAGTACTTGTATAAATGGCTTTGTTAGAGTGAGTCAGAATCCAGATATGTTTTGATAATCTGTGTAATATCTCTGATGCAAATTGCTGAAGTAGAGTTTTATTCTGACTGATCCTGCTGCATCCCTGATGTTTGCTGTAAATAACTGTGGGTATTTTGTGGATATTTTTTTCCCAGAATGTGCCCACCTGCTTTTAGCCCATAATGCTCCAGTAAAGGTGAAAAACGCTCAGGGATGGAGCCCACTGGCCGAAGCCATCAGCTATGGAGACAGACAGATGAGTAAGCACCTCTTCAGTCATCCAAATTTGCCAATTAATCCCAAACTGGGGCTCATTCAGAACAGGAAGGCAAAGCTCTCAAGCTGGGTTATTTTCCCACAGCCCTCTTTCAGCTCTCTGAAGGGTTTCTCTTAATCAGCTGAACATTCTATATCTAAACATGATCGGGCACATCCATTTCCATGATAAGAAGTTGCACGGGGTTACATAAGCAAACTGTTAACTCTGCTCAGACTGAGGGGATTGGGAAAGCTCTGCACGAGCATTCCGGGTTTGGAATGGGAGTGACAGGATCCAAATGGATTTTAGCTGGGTGGGATCATCTCCTTGGAGCTGCTCCCTGTGGTCACAGGTTTGTTTATGTATCAGTTGCCAGTGGGATGTGGCTTTTAGGCTGCATCTCAACAGGCCAGTGGGGAAATATAATTTATTATGTATCCCTCAAATATTATTTATTCACCCATACTCAGACATAGAGTAACAAAGGGAAATTATTCTGCTGCTGCTCATTGGTGGATGTTGATAGTGTTTGTTACTGCCATGTGTGGTGGTGCATTCCTATAGCAGAAAACTCACTATGTGTTACGTATATAAATGCATTATTAATATATTAATGCACCAGTTTATCATTTGCCAACAGCATTCTCATGTGAGCTCCTCACCGCTGATTTTCTCAGTGGAGTAGATGTCACACATATTCAATGCCGTATATTTGTGTCCAAACATTTACTAATACCTGTGTAAAAACCCTCTTGACATGATTATATAGCTTATTGTACAAACAATTATTGAGGCTTTTCTTCCTGGGGTGATCAGAGCAGGTTAAGGTGCACTTACCCAACTGGGATTGATTTCTCAGAGGCCTGATGAAATGTTCCATTGCATTGTTGGCTTTAAGGCCTCAAATGAGACACTCACCTATAATTACCAAACAAACAGAGTTCATGGAGTTAATTCCTGTGCAGTTTCAGCACTCCTGAGGAAGCTCAAGCAGCAATCCAGGGAAAGTGTTGAAGAGAAGCGACCTCGGTTATTAAAAGCCCTGAAAGAGGTGAGTTGTGCTGGCAAAAGCAGATGGGATGGAAAGCAGGGACTTGTGCTCTAAGTATGGACACTCTGGAAAACTGTCAGGAAGTTTTTTCTGTGTTTTTACCAATCTTCTGCTCTTAAAAGCAATCTTGGCTCTGTTTTAAGAGGTCACAGAATTATATTTATTGTAAGATAATGCTTCCTTTTAACTTTTAGAAATTCAAATAAAAGGTTTGTGTAAGACAGACCTGTTCGTCATCTTTGCAATCTTGGCGTTAAAGAATCTCTATTTCATTAGATTATTAAGGCTTTCTTAAATCTTAGTAGCAATGGGTAATTTCCTGGTCTGTTCAGTCCCCAAACGACACTTGCTCAGTGATGGAGGGGATTTTTGGTTTCGTTCTCCATCAGCATCCAGCAGCCAATTCCCCTTGGGCACAGTGAAATATTGCTCAGTTTGGGGGCAGCAATTTGTAGAAACCCAGTTATTTATCACAAGTTAATTAAATTGTCCCTCTGAAGGCTGAGCTGTGTTGGTGATCTCTGAGCACCCTCGTGGTGGGGTTGACTTTGGCTGACACGTGCTCTGGAGGCACAGGAGGTCTGACCTGATGACTTCAGCACGTTTCCACAAGGCCAGTGGAAATTGGTGTTTGCAATACTCCTGCCTGAAACTTGACTCATTAATTATTGTATAATTAATTCTAATTCCGTGGGGTTGGATGGGATCAATCAAAGCAAGCAGAGAGCTCCATAGGTGTTTTTTTAAATGCTTGTTTACAATAAATCTTTTGCAATCCAAGGCTTGATAGTTGTGTGAATTAGTATTAAAAAATGATTTAAAAAGTGAGTTCAATTACATCATTTTATCATTTTTGATTCTGCTGCAGCTAAATCTTCAGTAATGTTTAAGTTCAGTATAAATTCAAGTACAATGTTAGAGAAAGTTTTCTTTGTTTGCCAAACTTCTGCCTCTCTTTCAGCAAATTTTACAGCTATTTAGCCTAAAAAGCTTGTTAATGCATTCTTCTTTTCTTCTCAGCTAGGTGACTTCTATCTAGAGCTTCACTGGGATTTTCAAAGTTGGGGTGAGTGATTCCATGTCCCTTCCCCAGGGAGATAATGCAATCAGCCTGCAGCACACTTGTTCTCCTCTGGTTTGTGCTGGAACATTCCCCATCCAGTGCTCGAGATCTGAGTCCTAAGGAAAGGACACACAACTTTTTCCAGATTTGTTTTTGCTTTTTCACTTCTGGAGCTGAATTCTCTTCTGTCATCCAGTGACTCAGTGAGGGGGGAAGGAGCTGTTTGCTTTAAGAACCTGGTCCATGGGAAGTGTCCCTGCCCGTGGCAGGGGCTGGAATGGGATCCTTAAGGTCCCTCCCAACCCAAACCAGTGTGGGATTCCATGATTTTATGTGCTTTAATAAAGCCTTAGTCCAAGCTTAATGCTTTGGAGCATTTTTTCTGCTTTAATTGGAGCCAGGCTTTTAGTTGGTGCAATATATAAACTGTCAAATCCCAGAACTCAACTTGTGAAGTGCCAGAATTATTAGAATTTATAAGTGGTTTACCTGTGGTGGAGATAGAAATTCTGTCTGATACTGGAAGCAGTGTAGTTAAAAATCAGTTTTATCAAGTAGAAATACCCCTGGTGTTGGTTGTGTTTGATTGAGATGATGATGGAAAATGCTGTATTTGTATTAAAACCCATCCGGAATCAAACTGATGGAATGGTTTTAATGGGAATTTAATTTGCAGAGGGATCTCAGTGTCCTGATTGCCTTTTCTCTCCCTCCTTTAGTGCCTTTACTTTCCCGAATTCTGCCTTCTGATGCTTGTAAAATACACAAACAAGGTATAAATATCAGGTGAGTGCTGCTTTTGTACCCAAATACCTTGTGCCAGGGAAAAGCTGGATGGCAGTGGGCCTGACAGAATCCCCTGAGGAGTGTGGGCACATCCGTGACACAGCACTGTGGCTGGGAATTTCAGGCTCTCTGATTATCTCTTTTGAGCTGAATTTAACTTAAATCTAGAGCAAGAGCAGTTCAGCTGGATAAGGCTTTATCTACCAGACATGCCAGTGAAAAACAGGGATTGGATATTTATAACACAATTGCAAATAAATTCCGGTATTTTGTGGAGAAATGTTGCTGCTCCAATCTGTAGTTAAAAAAAAAAAAAAAAAGTGATATAATTTCTCTCTTTAAAGTGTTTAATGTGACAAACTCACAAACTCAGCAGGGGGTTTCAGGAGGCTCTTCAAGCTCAGCTCTTCAACTGCTTTGGTTTGGAATCAAATGTGTTTTCTGGCATTTTCTTTAGGGGCTGAAGTTTAAAACAAAGAGGCAAGAATATGATCCTGGAGATTGAACGTGTAGAAAGTTTTGTTCTATTAAAGGTGTAGCTTGGGTGTGTAAAGTGAATTTTTAGGTGAAGTTAAGGTCTTGGCTGTTACTTTCCTTATTTCTGAGTGCTCTGCCTGTATGAGGCCTGAACTGAGGGGAAATAGATAAATACAGGTTTTCCTTGGACTTGGAGGCAAATCTACGAGGAGTTTTCATCCCTCACCACTTAGAGCTGAAGAAATCACCCAGTCCAGGTCCTTTAACCACCTTTTTAAGAGAAATAAATGCTCTGGCAGTACTGGATACGAATTGCTGCAGAGATCCATGGCCTTGGCTCCATCTTCTTCCAGTTATTCAGGTCTGCAGGAGCATTTCCTTTGTGTTGGTGAGGGAGAAAAATGGAACTAGCAATGAAACGAAGTCAAATTAAAGGAGAAGAGTTTGTTTCTTAGTCCTCCTCAGAATTTGGGTCATGTCCCAGTGCTGTTACCTGGGCTGTGTAGGACAGTACTGAGGAGTTGTTTCTCAGTGTGTAACACTGGATAAATTCTCTCCCCCTCCTCATGCTGGCAGTATTAAATACAATTTTCTGAAGAAAACTTTATGGCAATTTTTTGCTGATTTCTGCATCCTGACTTCACTTACGGACTCCTATGAAAACTCAGCCCTTTACGTGTTTGTTTGCCATTAAAAAAAAATTGCTTTTCTGCTTGGAAAGATTCCACCTTCTTGATTTCCACCTGTGTTTATGGGTCATTTTTGTGAAATGTGTGTTTGTTTCCACAGGCTGGACACAACTCTGATAGACTTTACTGACATGAAGTGCCAACGAGGGGATTTAAGCTTCATTTTTAACGGTGACGCCGCACCCTCCGAATCTTTTGTAGTTTTAGACAACGAGCAAAAAGTTTACCAGCGAATACACCACGAGGTAAAGCTCTGGGAAGGGGGTGGGACACATCCCAGGCTTTTTTAGGAGGGTATTAAAGAAAATTTGCCTCAGAAAGACCCAAAGAACTGCAAACCAAAGAATTTTTTCCTCAGTCGTTACAGCTTGAGCTGTGAAGGTGACATAGAATTTTGTGAGGAAAACCAGCTTTGAATCCAGATTTCTGGTTGAGGAAAAGTTGGAATAGACTGGAAAGGTGTGGTTTAAATGATGATGTGCTGCTTTTAATCTTTCCACTGGGCTTAACTTAGGTGTCCTCGGGGGGGTTTTCAGACCTGTTCCCACAGCTTTGCATACTTCCAGTCATTCCGTGGCCAGTTCAGCTGATAACAACGTGACTCACTGGACCCCCTGTAATTAGTCAAGTCTTTAATTACAGCTTTATCCCCCAATCACTTAAGCAGATGGATTATTGCCTCTGGAAAGGGTGTGGCTGCTGAGCTGCTGGATAAATCCCATTGGGATGCTTTATTCACATAAATATTCAAGATTAAACTATTTGGAAACCATTTGGCCAGAGGTTTTATAAAACCGTTTGAAAATTCAGGAAATGCTGCTTCTGGGAAAAGATCCAAAGGACAAGGCTTATGGATTTGTATTTATTTGTGTATTTTTAGAAGAAGTAATCGTTGTTTGTAAGTTCTGCTGAGTATTTTGGAATTTTTCCTTCCAGGAATCTGAGATGGAGACAGAAGAGGAGGTTGACATTTTGATGAGCAGTGATATTTACTCTGCCACCTTATCCACCAAATCCATCACGTTCACACGGGCCCAGACGGGGTGGCTCTTCAGGGAGGACAAAACTGTGAGTGGCAGGGAAGCTCAGAGCCTGGTGCTGGGCAGGAAGGAGGAGGGAAAGGCACTGGAAGAAGCATTGGAACAGATTTCCCAGAGAAGCTGTGGCTGCCCCATCCCTGGAAGTGTCCAAGGCCAGGCTGGATGAGGCTTGGAGCAGCCTGGGACAGTGGAAGTGTCCCTGCCCTGGAAGGGGGTGGCACTGATTGGGCTTTGAGGTCCCTTCCAACCCAAACCAGTCCAGGATTCTGAAAGGATGGATGAGATGTTCAGGACAAAGGAAAAATCCCTCTCCCTGTATCCCCAGTTGTCACAAGTTCATTCCGTGTGGAATCTCTCTGCTGGACTGCCTTCAGAAGGAAAATCTAGGAAGAAAGAGAACTGTAGCTGCTGGGGAGGGGGAGGACAGATTGTACTGGAAATGACTTTATTCCAGGAGTCTCTGATCTCTGCAGGCTGATCCCAGGGAGTGCAGGCAGGATTCTGTGCATTCCTGTCAGAGAAAGGCAGGGATGGGAGTCCTCTGGGAAAGGATTTCCCTCAAAATCCTAAACAATCTCTGTCTTAAAGCTTCCCTTGATGAGAAGTACCTGTTCCTGCTGGAGTTCTGGGATTGCCCAGTGCCAGCCCATGTGAGGGGCTGGGGGAATTCCAGCTCAACCCCCAAGTTCCCTTATTGCCATCACTGGGTACACAGGAATCGAGATGTTTTTATTTTATCTTCTGTGAGTCATTAATGTCCCAATTCCTTTTGTGCAGGAGAGAGTAGGAAACTTTCTGGCAGATTTCTACTTGGTGAATGGACTTGTGTTGGAATCCAGGAAAAGAAGGGAACATCTCAGTGAGGAGGACATCCTTCGGAATAAAGCAATCATGGAGAGCCTGAGCAAAGGGGGCAACCTCATGGAGCAAAATTTTGAGGTATAATTGATAAACTCTTCCCAGGATGTGGGAGAATAATCTTGCACACCAGTCATTGTGCAAAATACATAGATAATGTTTTTATTTTCTTTTGATTGGCGTAATTTGCAAACAGTAAACATGACCCACAAGTATAATTGTGGTGATGCATTAATGAATTACCCTGATTAGTGCACACAGGGAGGGATTTCTGTGGTTATATTGGGTATTCAGCCTTAATTTGTCTCTTAGAAGAGATGAGGGGTTTGGCTGTGGCAAATCACTTCAGATTCTTTTAGACCCGATGTTGATTGTTGGGAATGAAAGGGAAGCCAGGAAGGCAATCGTGTTCCTTTGAGCTTCACTGAAATGGGAGGAAGCCTATGATTAGCACCAGGAGATCAAGAGCTCTTCAGAACGAGCCAGGCTTCAGCTGGGAACACACAGAGAGCTTTTAAAGTGATTAATTTATTTCTGTGTGAGCTGGAGCTGCCGCCTTGGCACTCAGACCCCTGAATTAACTCATTACGGTGGAGCAGCACAGCCCAGTCCTATGGAGGGTGCCCTTGGAGACCTCAGTGGGGGCTGAGAGCAGGAGCTGGGATAAGCAGGGCAGGCTTTGTGGCCGTTGCTGGGGCTGAGGGGCAGTTCCAGGTGGGAATGTCAGGACGAGGGGGGCGGGAGGCACCGGGAGCTGAGCCGTGTTTGTCCCACAGCCCGTGCGCCGGCAGTCGCTGACGCCGCCGTCCCCCAACACCATCTCCTGGGAGGAGTACATCTCTGCAGAGAGTGGCAAGTGAGTGCTGCTGGGTCTGGCAGGGATCCCAGGGACACCTCTGGATTCCTGGGATGGGGCTGGGGGGGTGTGGTGGGGCTCTCTGTGTTCTCCACTCGGTGGGTGCTGCTTGCGTGTGGTTCTGTGGGGAGGGAGGGACGCTGGGTTTGGTGTGTGTTCTCCAGAGGGCAGGAAGGGATCCCTGCCTGTGGGAACAGTGGCAGTGCCTCAGCCACAGGCAGGGAATCCTGGAATGCTTTGGGTTGGAAGGGACCTTAAAGCCCATCCGGTTCCACCCCCTGCCGTGGGCATTTCTGGGCAGTGGTTAATGAACACTTGCTGTAGGGTTTATTAACACCACATTTAGGAGGAATTGCTGGAAGATTTTCTTGGAGTAGTTTCCCTGTTTTTGTCTTGTCTCCTGGTTTAGCAGAACTCAGAGTAATCTAATTGAAGAGTTTTTTTATCTTTACTCTGCACAGCTTTACAATAAAGCAAATCCTTTGAAAGTAGGGATTCTTCCCTGATGTTTTTCAACCCAAGGCTGTTTTCCTTCCTCTAAACCCAGGGTTTTCCTCTGAAACACTGACTTTGCCTCTCCCTCTTCCCTCACAGAGCTCCTCACCTGGGCAGGGAGCTGGTCTGCAAGGAGAGCAAGAAAACCTTCAAAGCCACGATAGCAATGAGCCAGGAGTTCCCCTTAGGAATTGAATCGTGAGTCCAAGCTCCTGGCCCTGGGTGTTATTCCTGTAGGGAACGTTTTAATGTGTTCATGAACTGCAGAGTCCTCCAGATCCCCAGGAGTGGGAGCTGGCACTGCCAAAGCTGGGGGTGTAGTCAGGCTGTGGAGCAAGGAATCCCTTAAATTGGGAAGCTGGGAGCTGCTGTGGCTGGGGGAGGAGGGCAGGCCCTTATCTGGCTTGATAAGAGCAGAGCTTTGGGCAGGGTTATCAGTAACTGCTCCCTGATGGGCCTGATCCCACAGAGTTCTGAAATGGTTTTCCCCATAACAAGTTTTAGCACAAAACTGTGTCCCCTGAACCAGTGCAAAGCCAGGTCAGTTCCTCACGTCCATGGAGGAGAGGGGTGGTACCTCATCCCTCATCTCCTGTGGAAAACGAGGACGAGGAATTGCTGTCCTGATGTTGGTTTGTTGGAATTCTGGATCACCGGGAGCTGGATGCAGGGTGACCCTGAAGCCCTGGGGATGGAGAAGGGGGATGATGTCATTGTCACCTCCCCTGTCTCCCCTGGGCCCTTTGGATCACGTTTTCCTGTCCAGAGGGACAAGGTGTGGCAGGAGGATCTGTCAGGGGCTCTGCTCTCTTTGCAGGTTGTTGAATGTCTTAGAAGTCATTGCACCCTTCAAGCACTTTAACAAACTTAGAGAATTTGTTCAAATGAAGCTTCCACCAGGCTTTCCTGTCAAATTAGGTAAGAGCACACAGCGAGTCCTGGGGCTTTAAATATCCAGGATTTGGGGTTGGAAAAGCCCAGAAAAGCCCAACCATTCCCCAGCACTACCAAGGCCACCACTGCCCCATGTCCCCAAGTGCCACATCCACAGGGCTTTGAAATCCCTGCAGGGATGGGGACTCAGCCCTGCCCTGGGCAGCTGTGCCAGGGCTGGACAGCCCTTTCCATGAGAAATTTTCCCTAATATCCAGTTCAGATCTAAACATGTGCACTTATTCCTGCAATATGTTCAGAAGGTGTTTTTTTGAGATTTGGGAATGAACTCTCACCTGGGAATGTGTTGCTGGAGATTTCAGGAGCACAGAAGGGCTGGGGCCTTGCTCTGAGGGCAGTGGGATGTGCTGGATTATTCCTGCACTGGAAGAGGATCTCAGGTGTGGAGTATTTCCTAACATTCCTGTGTTTCCTTTTCTCCAAGGACTACTGGTGATAGATTTCTTTTTAGTGAAAAATACAAAACTGTTGCACTTGTAACAGATGGAAATGTCTAAAATCAACACATTCATGGGATAGATGACCCCAGCACAAGCTGCCCGAAAGCAGTAGCCCCTTTCCTAAGGAATACAGGACTCCTGGAATTGCAGGGAGCTGTGTGAGCCTGACAGTCCTGGACAGGCTGTGCTCCACCTCTGCCATATTTGCACAGCATTCCGGAGCAGTTTGGGTTGGGAGGGAACTCAAATCTCATCCCATTTTCCACCCCAGAGCAGTTTGGGTTGGGAGGGAACTCAAATCTTATCCCATTTTCCACCCCAGAGCAGTTTGGGTTGGGAGGGAACTCAAATTTCATCCCATTTTCCACCCCAGAGCAGTTTGGGTTGGGAGGGAACTCAAAATCCCTCCCATCCCACCCCTGCCGTGGGCAGGGACACCTCCCGCTATCCCAGGTCTCTCCAAGCTCCATCCAGCCTGGCCTCGGACCCTGCCAGGGATGGGGATCGGTGCCATTCCCGGCGTTCCCTTGCCCCTCACTGTGGCCTTCCCTGCCCCGCAGACATCCCGGTGTTCCCCACCATCACGGCCACTGTGACGTTCCAGGAGTTCCGTTACGACGAGTTCGACGACTCCATCTTCACCATTCCCGACGACTACAAGGAGGATCCCAGCCGCTTCCCGGACCTCTAACGGGACCGCAGGGTTCCTGGGGAATATCCACCCCGGCATCCCAGGGAAAGGGAATGGCTGCACCCACACCAGAGCAGGGCCGTGGGGCACAGGAAGGGATGAACTCCGTGAGCCCGCAGCAAAGGGAACGAGCAGCAGCGCGGATGTGCTGGCACCGCACCGGGCATCCAGCCCCTCCAGCTCCCGCTTCCCAGAGCCTCCTGCTGCCATTCCCTTTGGCACAGCCAGTCCTGGCCCGGGAGCTGCCACCCCCAGCCGGGAGGAGCTGCTGGTTTTTAAATTTTTTACGCTTGTGGTGATCCACGAGGCACTGCTGGACCTTGGCACCGAGCTGGGCCCGGGGCTGGGGGTGAGCCCCCCGTCCTTGCCGTGCTCCCTGTTCCCTGAGCTCACAGCTCAGCCACGGAATGTTGGAAGGTATCCCAAAGGAATGCCTTGGCTGTAGATGAATGAACCAAACGGGCACCACTGACACTTGGATCTCCTCCTGCAACCCAGGGCAGAGCCAGCTGTGCCCTGCAGGGAACGAGGCACCTCCGGAGCGCCGGCCCAGCCTGGTGCTGTCCCTGCCTGATCCCTTCCTTCCCGCTGCCCTCCCCGCTCTCTGCTCCCTGCCTGGCTCCCTGTGGTTTTGGGGAGCACTCCAGGGCTGCCTGGCCAGGAATGTCACTTGTTAATCCTTTATTTGACCCTCACTTGGGAGAGGTGTCCCAGAAAGGCCGAGCACCACCAGGTCAGTTCGTGTGTGCCCTCAGCAGCCTGGAAAACTGGGATGCACTGGGAAAAGCTCAGGCACTGCCCCTTCCTGCAGGAGGAGCTTTCCCTGCACTTGGGGTCATTGTGGTGCTCACGGGAGCTTTCATTGGGATGTTTCCACAGTCATTTCCTGCCTCTTCTTATTTCAATCACAGAGAATCCCAGACTGGTTTGGGGTGGGAGGGACCTTAAAGCTCATCTTGTCCAACCCTCCTTTATGAGTGTTCCAGTTCTCCAGCTCCTCGAGCTTATTCCCATTCCCAGTGGTTCCAGTCTCCTCATCTGACAATAATCCACCTCTGTGGGGTTTGTTAGGCAGGATTTGTGCAAAAGGCTGATGGTGCTATTTGTTTGTATGAAGAAATTTAGATTCAAGTGCTGTGGTGTCGTTGTACAAAAATGTAAATACTTAATATTTTCCAAATTATATTCTTTGTGCACTGTAGGTAAAACTTTTTCTGGAATTCCACAGAGTTAAGGATCAAAGTTTATAATGAAGAGGATCACTGATGCTTCAGTGGAGGGAACAGCTGTGCTGAGCACGAGGGACAAGGTAGGGGCTCAGCACAGGGCAAGGTGTCAGGCACACCTGAGAGCAGGGATTCCGAGCTGCTGGAATCTCTGCTCCATCCCAAAGAGGCTGCTCTGGGGAAGGACATGGAGGAGGCCCAGGGAATCCCTGTCAGCAGTGTCCAGGAGCACTGGAGTGGCAGGGTGGGCTTGGTCCTTTCCCAGCACCTCTGTGAGCCCAGGGAACAGGGGAGCACTGGGATGTGTGGGAATAGGGAAGCTCTGGGGCAGGGGAGCAGTGCAGCTTTGCTGTTAATTCAAACTCAAATCCAAAATAAAACTTTAGGGAAAACAAGCAAAGGGAAATGACTCCTGCAGTGCTGTGTCAGGGCAGGTGTGGAGCATCCTCTGGGAATGATGGAACTTGTGCTCCCGAGTAATGACGAATTCCTGACGTGTTTCACACCTCTGGGATGAGCTGACACCATTTGTGCTGCTCCTGGGAGCCAGGTGGGATCCTCTGGGACAGACTGGGAATGGCCGTGGGGCTGAGCTGGAGCTTGGCTCGGTGCCTGTGGGGCAGCACAGGGCTCTGTCCCCTCCCAGGGGTCCCTTGTCCCCTCCCAGGGGTCCCTTCAGGCTGTTTTGTGTAGCTGCAGGGCCTGTGCCAGGTGTGGAGCCGAAGCTGGTGCCGTGCAGGGCACCCCATTCCTTGGGAATTCCAGTGAAGGTGGGAGGTTCCTCCCCACGGTGAATGTCAGAAATCCTTTCCCCAGTGGCCCAGGGAGGATCCGTGGGTTTGTGTTTGCATTTTTGGTTATCCCAAATTCATCCCTGGCTCTGTGGAGGTGTTGCTGGGGCTGTGGGGCCTGGGCAGTGCAGCCACTGCCAGATCCCTGGGTGGATCCTGGGCTTGGAACTGGAAAACAAAAAGGGTTTTGTGCAGCCTCCCGTGGGACTGAGGCTCCTGTGGCTCCATCCCCTCTGGAACAGCCCCTGCTGGGGGCTGGTGGCCGTGGGGTGGCCCCAAGCCCAGGGCAGGTCCTGGAAGTGTTTCCTGTGGTTCCCGTGGCCTCTGGCTGCAGATCTGGGGGATTGTGACCCCCCGGGACACAGCTGCTCCCATGTCCTGGGGGCTTTGCAGGAAGGCTGGCAGGGAGCTGCTCCCAGGGCTTGTTCTGCATTGGAATGTGGGCACAGGTTGGGAACTGTCCTTGTTCTGGTTTATCCCAGGGAATCCTGGCTGCTCCTGCCCGTGCTGTGGAGCTGAGGGATGGGAATTCCCTGGGTTGTCCCCAGCTCCCAGGGCAGCCCCATGGGCTCCAGGAGCTGCTCTCGGTACTTTTCCCTCCTCCTGGGATGTGTTTCTTGTCTGAACATTCCAAGTGAGGAGTTCTCACACGTAGGGATGCCTGGGCAGGTTTCCTGACGGATGCACTGCAGGAATCCTCAGTGAGAGGGACACTGGGCTGAGCCTTGGGCAGCCTGTGGATCCCGAGGGACTGCCCACGTTGAGATCCATGTTTATATCCGTGTTTTCTCCACTAAAGCCTGTTTTTGTCACTGGTTGTGTTGCATGGACACAGGGAATGTTTGTGGGCCCGGGTGTGTCCCCGGGTGTTCCCAGCCCCAGCCGTGTGTGGGACACAGGGTCCCTCCCCGCTCCCCTGGCTCTGGGAAATTCCTTTTCCGAGCAGGATTGCCCCAGCAGAGCCTCACCTCGGGTTTTCCCATATTCCCGAAGGCCAGGCCAGGTGTTCCAGGAGGGTTTGGTGGCTGGGAGCGAACACAGATCCATGGATCATGTCCATGCAGCAGCTCGAGCTCATCCCTGTGGCCTGGGAATGTCAGGGGGACCAGGAGCAGCCTCCGGCCACCCCAGCTGGGAGTTGGTGTCCCAGGCAGGAGGAGAAGGGAGCTGGCACAGGCTGGGTGGGAAGCACATCCTGCTGCTCCTGGGGGTCGGGGCTGCCCAGGCTGGGGCTCCCGCTCCCTCCACATCTTTTTTTCCTGAGGTTTTTTATGGCTCTTAAAAGACAACCAGGAATTTTGCTCAACCCAATTCCGACCTCGCCTGCGGAAGGATCCCGCGGGTTGTTCCTGAACCAAACTGTTCCTCTGGTCTTCCAAACTCCTGCTCTGTCCTGTGGCAAAGGGAACTCCCTGGTTTTCCTCTCCCGGAGCTGCTGTCTGGCCACTGCACTCCCCCCACTGCAATTCCCGATTCCTGCGTTGAATCCGTTCGTCACCCCCGGATGTGTTTGTGCTGGAATCCCACCGTGTTCCGTTGATATTCCCAGCAACCCTCTGTTACTTTCCTGTCTCTGCTCCTGAGTTGTAATTCCCGCCGGGAGAACTGCGTTACTTAATCCGGATTAACCAATTCCTGTAATGCTGCAGTTTCACTTTTCTTTTCCTGACAATTTGTAACTCCCATGGAAAACGAGTCACCTCTCTCACGTTTTCCTGTTGTCTGCTCCCCGTTTTTCTCCTCCCTTCACTCATAGTCACTTTGGGTTGTATCATTTGTTAGAGTAAAGACCAAACTATGCTGTTGGATTCGGAAACTGCTCCACCTGTGCAATCCAGGCTTCCCTCTCCTGTCCCGGCGCTTCCCGGGACTCGGCTCCGCTGTGGCCGCGCGTCCGGAGCGGGATCGGAGGGGAGGGAACGAGCTCCTGCTGCTGCGTTCTGCAAGGGCATTTTCTTGGTCATTTTTTAAATAAAATCCTGCATTTTCATTACAGCCTCTTCTCTGCTGTCTGTGAATCCCAGATTTTATGGGGAGCAGCTCCCGGCCTCACGCAGAGCTGAGGGAGCTGTGGGAATGGCCAGCTGCCCGGGAGGGAGGGGGGAAAAGGAGCCTGGACTGTGTCCAGTCCTTCCAGAGGTTTCACCTCCTCCATCCAGGAATGGGCTCCCTTGGATCCAGGATGGAGCAGCTCTGGGGGAAGGGAGAGCAAAGCCTGGGATGGCCATGGAGGCTTCGGCCTTGCGGAAGGTTGGGGGCTCTGAGGGGGTTTTTGGTTTGGTGTTTCCTTTTGGCTTTGAGGGAGATTGTTTGGGGCTTAGGGGTTCTTTGGGGTTTGGGTTTCTGGTTTTTTTGAGGGAGGGCTGGGGGTGTTTTCAGGGGGGTTTTGGAGGGATGGGGTTGGGGTTTTTGGTTTTTAAACTGAGCCTTGTTCTCCTGCCCCCAGCATCAGCCCCTGAGCTCAGAGTGAGCAGGGCCTCCCTCTGGTACAGCTTTGCTGATCTCAAATCTCCTGTTTCTAAAGGGGCAGGAAAACTTCCAGGAAGGGCTTCAACCATTCCCAGTTAAAACAAAGATTTCCCTAACTGCAGCTGTGGCCCTGAGGTTGCTCCAGCTGATGCCTGCCAGGCTCCTATCCCTGCCCTCTGACAGTGGGAGGCCATTCCCTGTGTCCTGTCCCTCCAGCCCCTTCCCAGCTCTCCTGGAGCCCCTTTAGGCCCTGCAAGGGGCTCGGAGCTCTCCCTCGAGCCTCCTCTCCCTTTTCATCCACCAGCACTCCCCCCTCCTTCCCAGCAGTCCCATAAACCTCCACATTCCTAGTCTAACCTATTTCCCTCCAAAAGTAAAACAATTCCCTTTTCACTGTAACAGCGAGATGAAACAAAGCCCCCTGTAAGGAATGAGGTAAAGTTTGGTGCATCCAGCAGTGGAAATAAAACCCAGGAGTTTTCTAGGAAGAGGAGTTGAAGTTTCAGGGTTTTATTATCAAAGTTTTGTAAAACATTTTCTGAAACTGTACATCGACATGGCACAGACTGTCGGCTACTTTTGTCTCTTTACCTGCACAAAAGTAAAAGCTCTGGAGCTGCTGGAACTAAGGAACAGCTTTGGGTAACTACTCTGCAAATACCATGGGATCACCGAGTGCGGGAGGGAGGGAACGGCCGGGACAGGAACACAAATTCATCTGTTTGTACAACTTGAGATCAAGTAAAAAGTACATTATCAATGGACTTGCTTTAAAAACAGACCAAGGTCATTTTAAAATGCACTCCCTGCTGCAGCGGGTGAGCTCCTGAGCCCCCAGCCCCGGGTGAAGCTGCTCCCCCAACCTCCCTCACTGGGCACGGGCAGGATTCCCCTTCCCGAGGTCAGCCCATCGCGGCTCGCCGCGGACGGAGCCCAACGGGCACGGTGGAGAGAGAGCCCTCAGGAAGGTCGGGGCACTGAACCCTGGGCAAAGCCAACCAAAACCCACTGAGTTGGGAAACCAAACCCAACTGAGCCCAGCACGTGGCTTAAAACCAGAACTGAAGCCAAGAGCGCAGAGCTGGTGCGATCCGAGAGTCCGGGGGGCCCCAGCAGCCCCTCGGTGGCCGCAGGACAGGGGGGTTGTGCCACGCTCCCCACACGCCCGGGGCATTCCCACACTGCTGTGGCAGGACAGGGGGGCTGTGCCACGCTCCCGGGGCATTCCCACACTGCTGTGGCAGGACAGGGGGGTTGTGCCACGCTCCCGGGGCATTCCCACACTGCTGGGCCCTGCTGGCTCAGCCCGGGACACTCCGGAGGGAGGGAGGGAAGCAGGGAGGGAGGGAGGGAGGGGTGGCCCAGCCCGTGCTGTGGGAGGGACGTGCGGCCCGGCCCGGCCCCAGCGGGGCCCTGGAGCAGGGGGTCCCTGTCTCAAGCTTTGGGTGTGAGTTAGTATCGGGATGGACAGACCATGGAGAGCTCGGAGCTGGATACATCTAGGTTGAGGATTAACAAGTACAGCATAAAGGATCACACTGGAGGGGCTGTGGGCGGGCTCAGTCGCTCATGTCCATGTCCTCCTCGTGGTGGTCGTCCCCGTTCACCTTGGACTCCCTGCCCGGATCCCCGCTGCCCTTCTCGGCTCCGGGCTCCTTCCCTTTGGGGGAGGGAGCATCCACCACCTTCTTCTCCTCCTTCTTCTCCTTCTCGCTGTCGTAGCCCTGTTCCTCCTCGTCGTAGTCCCTTGTGACCTGCTTTGCCAGGGAAAGGGACACGTTAGCACCTCGCTGTGGGCCGGGGCGGGGGGGATGTGGGGCAGGGCTGGGAGCGGCTCCGGGGGTTTCTGGAACATACTTTCACATCCTTGTCGCTCTCGGATTTCCGGTCTCGATCCTTCTCCTTGTCTTTGCTCTTCTTTTTCTTGCTCGTTGACCTCTCCCTCTCGTCTCTGCTCCTCTCCTTGTCTTTATCCTTCTTCTTTTCCTTTTTATGCCTAAGAGGATCAGCAGGGAGAGGATGAAGCCCAGCACCACCACCCCGTTCCAGGGCTGGAACTGTGTCCAGAGCGTTACCCACAGCTCACAGCAAACCCAAAGGAAAATGGCAAGTAGGGAACAGCCTCTGCTTTCAGGAAATACCCCAAACCCCCATTTCTCAGCTCTGGCTCAAGCACAACACCACAAAGCAAGGCTGAGAAATGCTGTGGCAACCAGAACCATGGGATCTCCTGAGCTGAAGGGCCCCACAGGGATCAGGGAGCCCAAATCCTGGACAGTAAGAAGGGCGATGCTCCAGGGTTTCACAGAGCAGCACTTCGAGTTCCCCATCCTGGGACAGGGTCACAGAAAGCCCAGGCCACCCAAAATCAGTTGATTCATACTGTGCAGAGCCACAGGAACTGGGAAGTGGGACATGTCCTACTCCAGCCACCCCTGAACACCTGACCCGTGGAGCTCCCAGCCAACCCCAGAGCAGCTCCGTAAAAGCAGCAGAGATCCCCCCATACAGAATCCCCTGGGAGCTTCCCTGCAGGTCACACTCTGGGAATTTCCCCCCTCAGACACCATTTTTTCCAGCCAAGTGTTTCCCTGACCTTCTGGGCGACGGGGACCGGGACATTTTCCGTTTGGGAGACCTGGGCTTTTTCGGGGACCGCGTCCCGCTCCGGCTCCGCCTGCGCCGCCGCTCTCTGCAGGGACACACAGCAGCTTGGCAAATCAGGGTTTGTTTTTCACAGCTACAAATGCATCCCCAGCTCCAACCCCAGCCCTGCTCACAGGGTACTACACAGCTGTTAAAACTCCAAGTTAAATTTGGATGTTTTTTTAAAAAGACTCTTTTGCCTGGATTTTTGCCTGGATTTATTCCCTAAATCAGGAAGAGCGAGAGGAGTGAACACCAAACTCTGACAGAGCAAGGAGAAACTGTCCACTGCAGGAAAATTAAAGTATCCTACAGACACAGGTGGTACAGGTGCTGTTGTGCCTGCACCAGGGACATCCACACTGGAATCATGATCCAGTGGGATCCAGGCATGGTTTGGGTTGGAAGGGACCCCAAAGCCCAGCTCCTCCCACCCCCTGCCATGGGCAGGGACACCTTCCACAGACCAACTGCTCCATTACATGAACTTTTTTTTCTATTTAATATTAAAGTGGATCCAAATCCTGCTGGGAACAGAGAGCAAGGAAAACCCCACTTCTGTACCTGCTTGTGCTTCTGGATCTTCTGGTTGTGCTGTAGCTTTTGGGGGGAGTTTTAGAACGTTTCTTTTCTTTCTCTTCCTTCTTTTTATCCCTTTTAGGAAGAGAGATTGAGTTTAAGTCATTTTCAAACCCTCCAACAGCACTTCCTAATCTGCTGTACAGGGAAAAGAACAGAGGATGGGGTGGCTCCCCAGGCTGAGCCCCCCCAGGAGCTCTGTTTCCTTCCCTGGACATGCTCCAGCCCCTCCATGGCCTCCCTGGACACAGCCCTGGAGGGGCCCAGCAGTGCCAGCACAGGGGACAACCCCTGCCCTGCTCAGGACTGGGTTCCCCAGAGCCAGTACCTGGTTTTGGATGTGCTCCGAGACCTCCTGCTCCTCTCTCTGGAATGAGATCTCCTTCTCCTCGGGCTTTTGGATCGCCTCCTGCTTCTGGATTTGGAATGGGACCTTCTCCTTGATCTGCTCCTGGAGCGTCTGCCAGGGACACGGTGACACGGGAGTCACAGAAGGGACACTGGGAGGTGCTCCCAGCCCAGCTGCTCAGGGCTGAGGAAAGCCCAGAACTGCAACAAAAGCCTCCACCCACAGCCCTCCCTGCTCTCCTTGTCCTGCACAGGAGCTCTGGGGATACCAAAATGTCAGTCCACCTTTAGAGCACTAAATCAAACCCAAGTGCCTTTCCAAGAATGATTTTTGCAGGAATTGTTCCAGCTATGGGAGGTGTTTTGAAGGAACTGCTCAGTCACCTGTGTCTGGATGAGGAAGGTGTCCTCCTCCTCCTCGAGCGTGACCTCGACCTCGAATGTCTTCGTTTCTCATCTTTTTTGTCTGAAAAGGGAAAAGCAGAATAGAAATCAATGATTTTTTAGTATTGAAAAGGATTTTCTAAAGGAAAGAACCTGGAGCTTCACGTAGTAGATATAAAGAAACTTCATTTTGCCATTTGAAATGAAGTCTCATCCATCGTTTTCTTACAAGAAGACAAAAAGAACCAACAGAGGACAGGGACATGTTTGTGACATAAAATAACAGTTTTGTGACAAAACTGGAGAAGTCAAAATTCAGAAAAAACTTTCATTAAGTCAGTGAAAAGCTGATGGCTGCAGGGCAATGGAAAATCCTGTGAAAATCCCAGAATCTGCCATTTTGGGAGGGGCTGAAGAAGCTCTCAAATGATTGTTTTGAATTTCCCACAAAAGAGCCTCAAGCAGAGCAAGAACAAGGACAGGAGCTCTGTTCTTTCCTAGAAACCATCAGGAGGCTGCAGAACTGATGAATATTCTGTGTTTTCAGTGTTCAAGGGTCTGCCTCTCAGATTTGGTGGCTCTGACATTTGTGGGAGAGCTGCTGGAGCTTGTTCTAAAATCCAACCTGCTGAAAGAAGCTCCAAAGAGAGAATTATTTACAGACTTGTCCAGATGAGGAATGAAGATAAAGGACAGCATCCCTGAGAAGCACCAGCAGGGTGCCAAGTGGTGAGGCCAGGATATCCATGTTCCCTTGGAATCTGAGACAGCAGCAGGAACTTCCCTCAGGGAAGCTTGGGTGTTTTACAGCCTTAGAATCAGTGAATTTTGGGAAAAACAACAGATTAATTCCAGCCCATTTCTGCAAGGCACACGGAGTATCCACTACAGGATGATTTAAAACCCAATAAATGGATTCCCTGCACACCACAGGCATTAAGGCAGCACTCTGCAGACCATCAGCTTTTACCATGTGCGGTGTCCAAGCTCCATCCTGGCTGGAATGGCTCATTCCAGGCTGGAATTACCTGGCTCTATAGCAGCAGAAATTAAGGACTGTGCTTCTCGGACTCTCTTCATGGCCTCTTCTATTTCTTTACTGGAGGTATCTGATTTCAGACTGGGGGACACAAGACCTGCAGCCACATGGTTCAACCTGGCCAACAGAAATTGCAGAATTTCAGGACTCAGGAATCCAGGGGATACAGGTCTGCAGTGTCAGGCTGAGCCAGCTCACAGGATCAGGGAATCCTGGAATGGTTTGTGTTTGGAGGGACATTAAAGCCCATCTCATCCCACCCCCTGCCACGGGCAGGGAACCTTCCCTAGCCCAGAGTGCTCCAAGGCCCTTCCAAGCTGGCATCAGCTCCAGCAGGACAGGGATTGGGCACTGAATCCCCACGGATATTCCCCAGCAGTGCAATGCAAGTGTTTGGGAACACTGGTGCTTACTTTGGATCCACTGTGCTCATCAGTTTTAGGAGCTGATCTGCTGCGAGAGACTGTGAGGGAAAAACAAAGTTAAACCAGGCTGGGAGATGTGTGAGCTCAAGAGAACCTTCCTGGGAATGTCCCCTCCCAGCAGGAAAACCAGACCAGAACCCCCCCAGCAACCAGGAAAGGCCACACTGGGCTGAGTGTGAACATCCCACTCGGGGGGGCCCAGGGGATTTATTTTCCACAGCAGCCAAACCCAGCCCTGCCCTGGGCAGACTCTGGAATAAAAATACAAATGGATAAAAACACACACGGATAAAAACGCCCTTCTGGGTGTGTTTGTATCTGTAATTATGTATTAATAGCTCTGGGCACAGCTCATTTCTGTTACTGCAAGGGAACAGAGCTCTCTCTAAGCTGTCTGCCCACTGAAGGCCTCAAGGCCAACTTATAAACATCTAAAAATTCCAGGAAAAAATCTATTTTACAGCTCTCAGGAGACTCCAGGTGATTCAGGTGATATTATGATCAGTCACTTCCTGCACCAGTGGGGTATTAAGAAGAAAACATTTAATCCCTCACTCACTTTCTTTACAATGAACCCAAAGTTTCATTTCTGAAATGTTTGTTACAATCTTCTGGTTTAATGTACAAAAATCCTTTATCACCCCAAATTTACGTTTTTCTAATTTGCTTTTAAAATTCTTTTTTTCCCCATTTGTTGCTTAATTTTCACCATCATTTGCTTGTTCTTCCACATGGAATACATAAAAAAAAAATCCCCTATTTCCCATTTATTTATGTATTGTAAATAAAAAAATTTAAATGATGGCAGTAGCAATGCATTAAATTATTGCTACTTCTCGTTGCTCTGTAAGAGTTTTTGGTTCTTACATCTTAAATATTTTATTTATAAATATATAGAATGTTCAATATATTGGTATCATTTTATTGCTATAAATACACTCAATATTGTTATTTAGTGCTTAAAAGCCTTTTTTATTCAGCTTAACAACCTAATAAAGTTTCCTCACATTTTTGACACCTACAAAATTAAGAAGTCAAGCTGCTTTTTACTCAAAGAACAAGGCAGGTTCATGGCCTGATAATGACACATACTTGAAATATTTCATTGCTATTCCCAATTTATTCCTTGGCCTCTTCCAACATCTAATTTGATATTCAAGGGGATTTTTTTTTTCCAAGCAGAGACCAATCCCTGGAGTTTGCAGGCAGTGGCTGTGAACTGATACAAATGAAAACCACTCCTAAAGCTGGGAAGAGGGGGACAATACAGGATATTTGGGACTGAGAACGTACCTGGGAGTTCAGGTTTGCTCCAGGAAGCCCAAGAGCAGCAAGGGCAGGGTCGAGAGCAGGAGCTCCTAAAGCAGCTAAAGGGACAGCACCAATCTGTGACAGAGACAGCAGTTAGGGCACAGCCAGTGACAAAAACCAGCCAGTGAGATCAGCATTTCCCTCTGCAGCCCATGGGCAGGGAAAATAAAGGTGAAAGAGTAAAGCATTCCAGCAAATTGAAGGGATAGTTTAAAATTGAGGTATTTCTCAGTGCTAAAATGGAAGTTCATTTTAAGTTTCTGAGGAAATCACCTCATTTCTAATTCAGTTTAGGGTTAAGATGGCCATGGTTTATGTTAAAAGGCAATTTAACAATATTGCATCCCTGCAAATGTCCCAGTTTGGTTAAAAAGCTACTGGGAGAGCAGAAGCTCCCTAAAGCAGCTCATTTTGGGCCATTTCAAGTGAGATGATTGAGACAGGCACCCAAACCCAAGGCACACTTTCAAGATGTGCTTGGAAAACCTGACTCTGCAGCACATTCCCCTAAAATGGATGTGTTAAACACATCCCAGCACAGAGTGGCTGGGAGCAGCCTGGGGGTCAGAGACACAGCTGGAATTCAGGTGGCTCAACAACCATTCCCAGAATTCATATGCACAGGTTGTAGTTAATGAAATCTTTTGGGTTCTGTTTGGTTCTTCCAACCCACTCCCTGGGTTTCAAAGGTTAATTTTAGGCTCTTCCCTCCTGAGCAGCTCCATGGCCAGGGGGTCCTTCAGCTAAGCACGAGCTGAAGTGGGTTTGAGGAGTGCAGAATTAACGAGGCTTTATGATGATTAATTTGCCTCTTGCACTTTGATTCTGTGCCCTGCTAAGAGCTGAGCTGTGACTCCAGCTTCTCCCACCATGTGCAATTCTCACTGTTCATCTTCCACATGAATTCCTGTGGGTTCACATAACCAGGCTCCAATTTTCCCCTCAGCTGGAAGATTAATAAAGGGAATCTCACAGCGTGGCAGCTCCTTGGACTTGAGGAATTTCCAATCTGTGAGATCTCTACTGCTTGTCACGTCTGTGAAGTACAGTGGGCAAGAGGGATGGAGGCACAAACAGGGCCCTGAGATGCCAGGAAATAAGGGAATAGGGAAATAAGGATATCCCATCTAACAACTTATCACTACTGTGCCCCGATTCACGTCAGAGCTGTCCCAACCCATCAGGGTTGATAAACCACTCTAGGAATTGCCATTATCACATCAGCCCTGAAAGAAACAGCAGGAATGAAGTGGGAACGCAGCAGAACACACGCAATGTTTGCCCAGCCTACCTGAGAGAGAGGGTTGGGAGTGGGCAGCAGGCCACCCCCGGGCAGCAGCCCTGCCACGGCATTAGCTGGTGCCAAGAGAGACAAAGCCTTAGTCTCATCAGGAATGACTCCTGCAGGGAAACAGCCTGGCATTAGAGTGCATCCCAGCCCAGAGGCACCAAATACACAAATACACCCAGCAAAGTCTCCCTGATACACCACCTGAGTTTGTTGAAAGTACTTATGTTGGCTAAAATACAAAGCTTGATGGCTATTAATATTTAGCATTAACTTTTTTTGTCAGAATGCAACTTCAATGGGTGACAATTTGACTGTTCCTTTTTCTCTACAAAAGGTTAAGTTTCTAGAGCAAAAAAATAGCACAATACACACTACTTTGTTGTTAACACTGCCAAGGTTTCATCACCTGTACTCGATTTTTAAGTCATGAACCAAACGTAAGCAAGCACAGTCGGTTCTCCAGGGGTGAGAGTGCTCTCAACTTTCAAAAGCTGTTTTATGAACAACGACTCGTGTCGGCTGCTTCACTACAAAGCACACAGAAAAATCAAGATACACAAGACAAAAAAAGTTGGATTTAGGGGTTAATAATATGGTACAGTTCACTATGTTTTCTTTTACACCTACCATACAAATTTTGGCAAACTTAAAGAGAAGGGATGGGTGTTTTGGGTAGGGCTTTTGCTGACGTGTCACATGGAATGCGGTCCCTGCGGCTCTCCGGGAATGCTGGGGGTGTGTCTGTGGCTGGGATACACCCAGGGATGCTGGCACATTCCTTACCTGTGCAGTAAAATGCATTTGTTCCAGTATGTGCCAGCTTAGAGCACCAACAATGCTGCTGCCACCTGCTGTGGCAGGGGGGACTCGTGGCCCAAAGTCTTGCAGCCAGCTAAGACCAGGGGTTATTTCACTGCCTGCTCTGCACACAGAGTGCTCAGGGCCCTACTACAAACAATTGTGGAGGGAGTTTTACTCTATCCAACAGCAAAAGCCCTATACAGATGGATTAATTTGTTAATGTGCCCAAGCCCCCAAAATGAGAGTTCAATAAAACAATTTTACTATATATTTGCAAATACCAGTAGTGTTTCTGTAATACATATTAAGAAACTGCATCTCATCATAAAACATACAATATGTACAGGGCACTTAAGAGAAACTGGATAAGCTGCAGAAGAAAACTGTTGGGTGGTATTTTCAGCAGGGCCTGGTATATAGTTCAGGCTGAACCAGGGAAAAGAACTGTAAAACACAACAACAAAAAAGAAAAACCACTGTTAAATAAAGGTAATGGTTCCTCCCACCTATACTGAGAAGTGCCGATAATCTACACAAATGTACAATACACAGCACTGATATCTGGCTCGTGGCACTGAGCTGGCAGCACTTTAGATACCCAAAGTTATGGAGGGACAGGGGAAAAAGGTCATGGAGGCAAAGGGCAGGAATGCATAAATATATCAACATACCTACAGAGAGATTATGGGGTCATTTGGCATGCAAAATTATGTCTCAAGAGGATATTTATCAATTACAGCTAAACATTTCAAATTAGTGCAACTACAACATTTCTGGCATCTAAACACAAATCCTCAGACTTAGCTCGAGACACCTCATAGAAGATCTGCATCCATTAAAAAAAATTCATGCATCTGATCCTCTAATTGTTTCTTTAAAAAGTATTTAAATAAACTACAATTTAAAAAAAGCAATGAGGCCCCTCACCAGGTAATTTTCATGCTTCAAGAGCTTTTTTTACTGCTGCTTTGTTAGAACCATGAAATACTGCATGAATGTGTAGAAATGAAAGAAAAAGAAACAGACAAAAGAAACAAACATTAACCAAAGAACCTAAACACCCCCCCCAGCCATCTTTAACCTTAAGAGATCCTTCCAAATCTAGGAATTAGCCCAGAGAAAATGACAAATACTAAACCTTACCGTAGCCTTTGTGTATAGTTCTATAACACAAAGCAACAGCCAACACCAAAGTGTCTGTGTGAGCTAAAACTTGGGACAGTGGGGGAATTATTGCACTAAACAGATAATAAACATTTGCTTTAGTGACAGGCAATAATCACACAGGTTCATTAGCACAGCAGAAATCAGAGAGAGGCGGGCCCCATTCAGCACATGCCTGGCTTTAAGCACATCAGCAGTGGCACTGTGGGTTGGGGAAATGCTGCTTCTTGTTGAATTGGGAACCCTGGCAGGCTGAATTTCTGGGGAAAACTGTACTCCAGCACAGGGGCAGAAGTATGGGGTTATCAAACCAGGGGCACTACTTCATTGGCTGAACATCTCTCTAGTGATGTGCCAAGGACATTGAATTCTGAACTGTTAAACAACACGAGGCACAGCCCAAGAGCAACTCCTTAACAGGCCCAGTAAAATATTCTACTTCAATAATTTTGATTTTCTGAAGCAAAGCTGCTGGGCGGGTTTCTCTATGTGCCAGATTTATCCACAGTGGACAAGGTCAGACTGACAGAGAGAAAAGTGGGTTTATCCTTGTAGGAAGAGTTAAACACTGGCATCATTCCCATGGGCCTTGGAGACTATCCCAGCACAATCTCACTGGACTGTTGCTGTGTTTAATACCCACACAGGGACAAGAAGCCTTTCAGCTCTGCTATGCTCAAGTAGTGGCAGCAGGAGCAGTAACTCCACTGCAGAAGGGGTTCTGTACCCTCAGGAAGCAGCAGGGCTCAGCCAGAGGCCACGCTGCACATTCCTACACTCCAGGAATTAAGCTGGACATCTTTTAAGTTTCGTATCTTTTAAGCTTAAGGAATACAAAGATAAGGTAAGACAGCTCCAGCATGACAGATTACAGGTGTGAACCCAGGCCATGTACCAAACTTAGCACTGTAGTATGACTTAATCTGCAAGATTTTATTAAATTCAACCTTTCCCAGAAGTAAATCAAGAAATGCACAAGTACAATGGAAATCAGTTACTTCTAAAGCAAGTCTAGAAGAGTTTAATAAGACTTCTGTAAGAAGAGGTGTCTTCTCAGCACTTTGCTTTTAAGGTAAGTTCCAAAAACCCTGCTCATTGCCTTTCAAATTACTGTAACACCCTAAAATGTAAAAATAAAAAGAAGAAGAGAAAATGTAGTTAACAAGTGGTTACACCAGGAAAACACTTGGGGACTTGAGTGCTTGCTGGCCTTTAGTTAATGGCTAGAATCCCCTGTAGCTGCAGAGGACCCACTGTTTTTCAGTCATCTGGAAGGGCTTTGCATTTGCCTTCTCCACTACAAAAATCACACACACAAATAACAGAGAGAAGAGTTTATTATTTAGTGAAATTCTATTAAATATATCAAGGATGAACAAGAAAACTTGGAATTAAAAACTAGGACCAGTGCCCATGTGGCACCTCTTGGAAGTTGTCACTTTTGAATTAAACCATAATTTTTCAAACCCTTGGTATACTGGACTCCACAAGGAGAGCGAGGGCCTTTTTTGGGGCTGTTCCCAAATAAATGCAGAGGCAGCATATCCAAAAGGAATGTTAATTCCTCTCCCATGCACTCTCAGGGAGAGAGAAACCATTCTCATGAAGAGAGTGAAAGTGGCAAACAATTATTAAGGTAAAATTTCCTTATCATATTGACCTGTTTGCATGACAGTGTTTGGGAAAATGTCTCATTGAGACTGACACAGAGCAAAATTTGCACAGAATTCTGCCTAAAATGTTATTATTCTACACTTTTAAGACACACAGAACTTTCCACTTCGGTGTCACTATGTAAATAAACGGATCAAATCCAGGGGCCAAAGGCAATATACCAAGGGTTTCAGAATGGCAATCTCTGACATGTTTGACGTTGGACTACTGTTAATTTTTGTGCACTAGACAGGAATCAACCACCACCCAAGGGTGGCCCCATAGAACATCAAACAAGTTACAAACCTTCAGCATAGGGAACGACTATGAGGGCTCTGTCAACGAACACAGTGTTTGTCAGGTGCTGGGCCACCACGGCCGAGTCGGGGTCGTGGAACTTTACAAAGCACACGCGCGACGACACCGGCAAGGGGGAGTCACTGCAAGAGACAGAGCCATCACTCAGGGACAGCAGGGAACCGCACACCAATCGACCCCAAAATGACACCGTTTGTCACACTGCCTCACTTGGAGCTGCACATTAGCTCTGTTCTCACTTGGAACTGAAATAAATCCATGAGTGGCCACCTAAATGCAAATTCGGAAAACTTGGCTGAAAAAAGATTAAAAGTTACCAATTCTGTAGCAGTTAAACCCTGTGGTTTCACACTCCCTGCTTTAGGCCCCAAATTACTTATTAAGGTAAATTGTGAAATGAAGAGGGTGATGATTAGAGGATTGTTGTGACTCGTGACAAGGGCACGTAGGGGCAGGGCGTGCAGTGATGGCTTTAACCTGACAGAGGGCAGGGATGGATGGAATATTGGGAAGGAGGAGTTGTTCCCTATGAGGGTGGGCAGGCCCTGGCACAGGGTGCCCAGAGAAGCTGCGGCTGCCCCTGGATCCCTGGAAGTGTCCAAGGCCAGGTTGGAGCACCCTGGGATAGTGGAAGGTGGCCATGGCAAGGGGCAAGGGCACTGGATGAGCTTTAAGGTCACTCCCAACCCAAACCAGTCTGGGATTCTGTTTTATTAATCAACCCAATTCCATACCAGCTTCCAGACTAAACTTCACCACGCTCCCTGAGGAATGTCCAGTGCTGAGCTCCTGCTCCTCCTTCAGCAGGGAAGAACAGACACAAAGAAATGCAAGGAGCTCAGGCAGGGAACGCTCCAGCTCACTGTTCCCTAGTGAAAAGTGAGCACAGCAAACACAGACCTCTCCACAAGGTAGGTCTGTGCCTATTCTCAGCTCAAAACAAGTGTCTGTCAACCTACAAATCCAAAACTGAGAAGTTTTGAGTCACTTCAAAGAAAAACCAACCCAGAAATATCTACTTCCTACCACAGGAAAGAATTGTAGAACTACAGCTGTGACTTTGCTAAAACCAAACCAAACTGAAAAACCAGATGCAAGCAACCCAGGCAAGGTCCAGAATGGGTTTTGAGAGCTCCCATGTCCTGGAAGTGGGGCAGATTTTGCTTTAATTGGATGTACAAAGTGAAAGACAGGAAGGAAAACTGTTCTGCAGACAGAGGTGTGCAAGAGAGGAGCTAAAAGCTGACTCCAGAAGGCCCAGGGCAGGGACTGGAAGCAGCAGCAAGTCCTAAATCCTTGCTCCTACACCAGGCCAGGGCTGCAGATCAGCCTGGGGAGCTCTGAAAACATTCACTGATCCTGTCAAAAATCTACTTTTCCTACCTGGATTCCCAGCCACAACTCCAAAACATCCAACTTCAAAGGCATCCCAGCAGCAGAGCAGTTTGATCTGGGCTGCTAAGGCTGATCAAGCCTTTCAGGACTGGGGGTTGTCAGAATTCAGGGAACAACTCCGACACAACCAGACAGATCCAGGGTCTATTTTTAGCACTGCAAATGCCGAAAGCTCCCTCACCTTCAGCCCCACTGAGCCCAACACACACAACTGCCCCCAGTGTCTGTCAGACCACACTTTAATAACCTCACATTTCACCTGATGTGGAAAACTAAATCGGAGCCAGCACATTGCAGCTTCTGAAGCATTAAAATTAGAAACAGCCACTTGCTCCCACAGCTTGCAGATTGAATAAATTGGGAAGTAACTGCAGTGATAAATGAGAAAAAAAAATTGAATCTGTTGCCTCTTTTGTGCCCAAGAATCTGCAGCAGCAGCTTGCCAAAATGGTGCCTTTTTTAACCCATAAGTAATAATTAATAATAAAAAATAATAAAAACATAATCCCAAAGAAGCATTAGTAGAAGGTGTTTAACAAAATCACAGTAAAATGGTAAAGAAAAGTAAATCAAGGGTTGATGGCACAGCTGAAGGAGTTACTAATCTAAATTGTATAAAAATTACACAATTCATTACATAAATGCAGCCCAGTATTTTCAGGCATTTTTAAAATGTCAGTGATACCAGAGCAGATCCTACTGACTCTTCAGCAGATCCTGTTTACAGCCAGGACTGCCACTGGGAATGTTTTGGGGTAGCTGAGCTTTTTCCCAAAATAATGAACCAAAAATAACAACTGCAAACATGTTAGGCAATGCTTCTGCAGCCTGACATTTAATTTACATCTGTGTATTGCACTTTTAAAACTGGTATTTCCAGTCACTCTCAAATCCAAGCTGAGTGAGATTCATCAAGAACTGGATGTTCTTAACAGTTCCCAAAAAAAGCCATCATCCATCATTATTCTAATTCACCCAAGACTGAAACATTCAGGAATTGTCTCTCAGTCACTGGAATGCTGGGACACACAAGGATTTCCTGGGGCTGGAGTACAGGGACTCAGAAATCCATTCCCTCCACTTTTCAGTTTGGATGGAGTTTTATGGAATACAATAAAGGTGAGAACCAGGCAATGGAGTCAGGGAGAAGCAGGAGGAGGAGGAGGAGGAGGAAAACTGGAAGAAGTCCCAAAGCTGGTTGTGCATTAAAGATGCAGCATGAAGCTGAGGTGTACAATAAATAAATGGGAAATAGGGGATTAAATCAGCTGGGAAAAGGAGGTGGCTGAGGGCAGAGAAGGAAAAACAGGAATTCAAAGCAGCTCAGGAAGTTACACATGATCTGGAAGCGCAGGAGAATAAGGAAGTTCTAACAGCAGAGTGACACAGATCAAATGAGGAGGTGGAGCAACGGAAGTGGGATTGGTTCCTCAAATACTACAGGCAAGGGAGAATCCCAGCAGGATCCAGGATAGAAAGGAATCCAGATTACGGGGAGAATTCACAGATTATAATTTATATCCTGTACCCCTCCAAAAATGGATGAACACTATGGGCAGGGAAAAGTTAGGAGCTGGAATCTGAAGAAGGAACAGAAAAAGGATGTGTCACTGTTGGAAAAGGTCCCCCTCTTTGGGGCAAAGTGGAACTGGGGGCTCCAAAGTGACCCAGAGCAGATTCCCATCAGCCCAGGGAAAACCCACAGGAGGTGAGTGCGGGGGCGCTCCTTACACAAAGGAAAGGACACCGAGGCACTCAACTAATCTCTGAACAGATTAGTTAATGTGTATCTAAAGCTACAAAGTTTCAGAGACACAGATCACCTCCAACAACCTCCCTGAAAAATGAGACAAAGTGTTCAAACACAGAGCAGCTCAGGAAATGACTGCACCCGTCACAGGTGAGCTCCTGCCATGTCAGTTATCCCAGCTGGGAACAAGGAAACCCCGTCTGGAGCTGTCCCTGCTTTCCATTTCTTTCTAGGCTCCAGTTCCAACCTGATATTGCCCAAATCCAACCCAAAGCAGCTGCAAGAACACCACTGATCCCATTTCTGGATGTGCAGGATGGCTGGGCTTCCCCTGGTTGGTGCTAGCAGGGATGGAAGCCTCAATGAGGAAAAACAAATACTTCGTGATAGGTTTTTCCCCTAAAATAAAAAACCCAATTTGGGGCATTATAAATAATTGATTATGTTCTTGTTTGATAAATCTTCATCGTGGCAGAAAGAACACGTTTAACTTACATAATGATCATGCAAAACAGCAACACACTATGACACCAGACTCTGTAAATCAATCAAACTGGCACAACCATCACCACTGCTAACACTCAAGTTTTACATTGCATCAGTAAGGATTCTGAAAGCATTTAGTCACATTGGAATTTAATTGCATGTGAAGACATAAAAATCGACTCCTTTCTTTTTTTGTTTGTGGCTGTTTACAAATTGCCGAGGTACCTGAAACTTTATTTTCAGGTATATATATACATATTTATATATATATATTTTCAGGTATATATATATATACACACTTTAAATGTGCATTATTGGTTTTAATTTGCACGGAATTCCTTGCAAGATGTGCAAATCAGAAATGCGTATTTGTC
>VZRQ01003004.1:93792-104904 GCA_013397975.1 Machaerirhynchus nigripectus | reverse complement strand
CAGCTGCGGGGTCCAGCTGACGGCTGTGTTTGTGCTGCAGTGCCCGAGCACGTGTGGAGGATTAACCTGGACGTTCCGGAGGAAGCCCAGCAGAACCTGTCCTTCGGAGCTGCCGATCGCTGGTGGGAGCAGACGGACCTGACCAAGCTGATCCTGGCCTCCAACAAGCTGCAGAGCCTCTCGGAGGATGTGCAGCTGCTGCCCGCCCTCACCATGCTGGATGTGAGTACAAGGATCCCTTGGTGCTCTGACGGTGCTTCCATGTAGGGCCTGGGAAAACGTTATCCTGGACCTTTGTTTTCCATTTCTCTGGTGCCAGAGGTCAGGGATAGATGGGATACTGGGGAGGAATTGCTCCCTGAGAGGGTGGGGAGGCAAAACCCCTCCAAGGTACAAATTAGTAACCTGTATTCTAAAACCTCTCTTCTCCAGGTGCATGACAATCAACTGACATCACTTCCTTCTGCTTTAGGGCAACTTGAAAATCTCCAGAAGCTCGATGTCAGGTAGGGCCACACTACAGGACAAACATGAGAAATAGTGCAGTGACTTTCAGGTGTGAGTGAGAGATGGCAGGACATCAACCTTTCTTTCAAAAAATTAATTCCAGATTACTCACTGTAGCATATTACATTACATTATCAGTTTTGGATCAAAACTGGTGGCCTTGGGTTTGTTGAAATTGTTTTCACTGATATTCAAAGTCACAATCGCTTGGAAGATGTGAACAGTGATATTCTGAATAATCATACGCAAAATATCTGCATTTATTTGCTCCAGTCTGGCAGTTCTGAGGATAAAATATTTCCAGTCATGAATAATGCACATTGTAAATAACTGTGTAGATCTTGTTTGCGCTGGAAGGTTCAGAATCTTCTGTTTACTGGGCTAATTTTGTAAATTTGTGCACAAGGAGAGGTTATGCTGCCACTGCATGTGTGAAGTGCATAAACAAGAAAAACCCCTGGGATTTATCTGGAATGTTTTAAATTCAGAGCAGCATTAGAAGTATTCTTGACCAAGTAAGTAAAGATAATTACTTGTTCCCAGGAGCCAGGTTTTCCGTACAGGTGGCAGTGTCCTGACCGGCAGGCTGGGGAACACAAATCTTCTGTGTGCCCTTACAATCCTAAAAACTCCTGAGTGTTTGTCCTTTCCCTTTGTGTTCCGTGTTTCCACCCCAGCCACAACAAACTGAGGAGCCTCCCCGAGGAGCTGCTGCAGCTGCCCCGTCTGAGGAGCCTCCTGGTGCAGCACAACGAGCTGAGCCAGCTGCCCGAGGGGCTGGGGCAGCTCCTCACCTTGGAGGAGCTGGTAAAGCACAACTTCAAACCTGTTTCTTTGTTTGGGGAGGGTTTATCCATGTTTTCCTGCTGCTGGCTGAAAATCCCGCGGGTTCGGAGGCAGAACTTGGTGAATATTGCGGTGACTGTTCCAATGTCAGTTACTGCATGGTGGGGTTTTAGTTTGCTCTTGGTTTGACAAATGCTTTGGGGAAGGTGAAATCCCGAGTGATCTGTCACTCCTGGGGGATTGTTCCTTCTCTCACACTTGCGCCAGCTGTCAGCCATCTAGTTGTACTGTTCTGCCACTAATTAACTTTGCGCCAGCAGCACTCCTGGGATGTTCCAGCCGTCTCTCATCTCCCTCTCTCTCTGTTTCCATCTGCAGGACGTGTCCAACAACCAGCTCGCAGCCGTTCCCGCCAGTTTTGCTCTGCTGGTGAACTTGGTGCGGCTCAATCTGGCCTGTAACCAGCTCAGGGAGCTGCCTGCGGATCTCAGTGCCATGAAAAGTACATCGCTTTCCTCGGGTTGTTAAATGCCAAACAGCCCGTGCTGTGCTTGTGCTCAGAAGTACAGTGCAGGGTTTTAAAATATATCCTTAAAAGAGTTACTGTTTTCTCGAGAAAATCGGAGTTATTACTTCTAAAATCCGTTTGGCAAAATGTTGTTGCCTTTATTTTAAAATAAACCCCAGGATCATTATGTAGAAAGGTGTTACTATTTTCTCCTCTTTCTGTCTCTGCACACTTACTTCCACAGGCTTGAGACAGCTGGATTGTACCAAAAATTACCTGGAGACTGTACCTTCTAAGTTAGCAACCATGGCATCCCTGGAGCAGCTTTACCTGAGGAAAAACAAACTGCGTTCCTTGCCGGAGTTTCCCTCCTGCAAGTTACTGAAGGTGAGCTGGGAATGGCTGCTCTGCTGGCAGTGCATCTGCTGTAAACTTTGAAATAATGACAGTTTCTTTAAGCACAAGCTTTTGTGAGGTGCTGTGATCAAAGCAGCAGATGACAGCTCTGTGTTTAGAGCTCTGTTTAACGCATCCCCACGTGCAGCTTCTCTTACTGTCCTCATTGTTCAGCCTTTTGAAAGATGAGTTTGCACAGCTTTCCTGATTTGGAAAATAAAAAGTGTTTAGGAGAGGAATGACTGCAAGCTGGATCTAATATTGCCTGCAACAGTTATTTTTTTATCTCTGGGAACTTTTTCTGGATAAAGTAATTTTGTTCATTATCATTTTTTCTTTGTAATTACAGAGAAAATACAATGTTATTCCTTTTAACATAATCAGGTTATATCCAGGTATTTTGTAGGCAGACGGAATCAAGATCTCCATATTCTCCACATCTCATACTGATGACTGCTGGTGTCATGATTCAGGAGATAAGTTACAAAGTAATTTGGCCATAGCTGTGGTGCTCTTTGTTCCCGTAGGAATTACACGCTGGGGAGAACCAGATTGAAATCCTGAATGCGGAGAATCTGAAGCAGCTGAGCTCCCTGTGCGTGCTGGAGCTCAGGGACAACAAGATCAAGGCAGTGCCTGAGGAGATCACGGTGCTGCAGAAGCTGGAGAGACTCGACCTGGCCAACAATGACATCAGTAGGTAATAGTGGCACCTGGGCTGGGGCTGGGTGGTGGCAGCTCCTTCCTTCCTGGGGCAAGGGCAGTTAAGGAAGGGCTCAGTCCTGGAATGAAGGAACCCTCTGTATGTTGTGGGATTGCTGTGATCAAACTGGGACTTCTTAAATGTTCTGTGTTCTGCCTGTGACTTACGTGTGGCATGGAAGTGTGAGGAGCAACTGAGGGAGCTGGGAAAGGGGCTCAGCCTGGAGAAAAGGAGGCTCAGGGGGGGCCTTGTGGCTCTGCACAAGTCCCTGACAGGAGGGGGCAGCCGGGGGGGTCGGGCTCTGCTCCCAGGGAACAGGGACAGGAGGAGAGGGAACGGCCTCAGGCTGGGCCAGGGGAGGCTCAGGTTGGACAGCAGCAGGAATTTCCCCATGGAAAGGGTGCTCAGGCCTTGGCAGGGGCTGCCCAGGGAGGTTTGGAGTGCCCATCCCTGGAGGTGTCCCAGGAAGGGCTGGAGGTGGCACTAGGTGCTCTGGGCTGGGGACAAGGTGGGCATCGGGCACAGGTGGGACCCAGTGGTCTGGGAGGGCTTTTCCAACTTAAATGAATTTGGGATCCTGAATCTTTTCCTTTGAACCCGACCTTCAGGATCCCATCTGACCAACCCTGCACATTCTTTAGCAGTTGGTTTGGAGCTGCTTTGGCATCAGCTGTTTCCCTCTGCAGGTTGCCTTACACCCTGGGGAACCTCCCTCAGCTGAAATTCCTGGCACTGGAGGGAAATCCTCTGCGAACCATTCGGAGAGACCTGCTGCAAGTAAGCACTGGGGCTTGGTTATGCTGTGTGTGAACATTTGCACTCTCCCTCTCCTGGAGCTGCTGGAGAGGGTTCAGAGGAGGCACCGGGATGATCAGAGGGATGGAGGAAAGGCTGGGAGAGTTGGGATTGTTCAGCCTGGAGAAGAGAAGCTCTGGGGTGACCTCAGGGTGACCTTCCAGTGCCCAAAGGGCGTCCGAGAGAGCTGGAGAGGGACTTTGGTCACAGGATGGAGTGACAGGACAAGGGGCAGGGATAAATGGGATATTGGGCAGGAATTGTTCCCTGGGAGGGTGGGCAGGCCCTGGCACAGGGTGCCCAGAGCAGCTGTGGCTGCCCCTGGATCCCTGGCAGTGCCCAAGGCCAGGCTGGACACTGGCTCTTGGAGCAACCTGGGACAGTGGAAGGTGTCCCTGGCCATGGCAGGGGTGGGATGGGATGGGCTTTAAATCTTGTCTTAACTAAGGATCTAGGATTCAGTTGTCTGTTCTCTTGTAGGGAGGCAGCAAGGGGAGGGTGTGAGCTGTTCCTGAGAAAAGGAGTCCTTAGGGCAGCAGGGAGGCTGGAGCGTGGGCACTGCTCCTGCTGCAGAATTCCCTGTTATTTTTTCCCTGGCAGGCCCCTCTCCTCAGTGGTGCTGTACGTTCCTACTTCTGTGCCTTTGCCAGGGTTGTAAAATCAATGTTCCCAAAGCACTGGGATGCTCCAAAAATAAGCAGCACTGACAAGTCTGTGATGCAATGAAATCTGTAACATCTGTCAGGAGAGGGAAACCCTCGTGTGCCTGACTGAGGCAGCAGAGCGTGCGTGCACTGAGTTAATGAGCACTTGTCCAAAGTGCTCCTGGAAAGGAGTCTGAGTCAGGGCTGCTGGAGTTCTGCTGTTCCCTGGATTACTGAGGATTTGCTGCTTCAGCTGGAATTGTCACTGCTGGGCTGTATTTCCCCCCTGGAGCAAAGGCCAGGCACGAGGAGCCCGTCAGGCCCCGCTCTGCGTGTGCTGCCCGGGTCCATCACCAACGCTGTAAATTCATGGGGCTGCAATTTTCTGTGCCTGGCTGGATTTTTCACACTTGATTTAGAGGAGCAATTGATGGAGGAGCTTTAGGGCTCCCCAGGCACTGCTGGGAGCAGGTGGATACTGAGATAAAGGGCTGGGGAGAGTGCAGTGGAGCAGCAGATTCTCCTCTTCTGCAGCCCTGCCCAGCTCACCTTCTCTTCCTCAGGCCTCTCATCCCAGTCCCAACCCCATTCCTGGTTTTTGTAGAATTTGCAGTTAATTTCTTTTAAACCCTGGTCTATTTTTGTTACCTCCCATGCCATTACTTGGCTCTGGAGCTTTGCCTTGCTCTCTGCTTTCCTCCCCACGTGTGTGCTACTGAGATTTGAGTTCGACCTTCACCCTTCCCTCACAGCTTCCCAGCTTGTTCCCTGCTGGCTTCCCTTGCCGTGCTCAGCACAGCCCCACCTCTCCCTGCCCGTCTCCTTGTGACAATTCCTTCCTCTCCAACCTCCACGTTCCCTTTATCCCCCTGTGTTCATCCAGTCTCACAGGCTGTGTCAGCTGGAGTGAGAAATGTTCGTTCACATCCAGCGCTTCAGGTCAAGCCCTGGTTCTGAAACCTGTAAAATCACACCCCAAACCTGCCTTTCCCCCAAAACAAACAGCCCAGAGGGGGCTGGGCTTCACTGCTCACGGGTTGTGCACGTGGCAGCGGTGTCTGACCACTGGCAGCTGCTGTGAGAGGGCTGAGGGAGATCTGTGGAGCTGTTAAAAATCCCTGAAAATTATGCAAACTGCTGTGAATTTCCCCGAGTTTGTAATTTGGGCCATTAAAAAGTATCAGAACAATGAGCAGTCGGCTTCACTGACAAACTGTAAATGTCTTCTCCACAGCAAATTGTGCTGGAGCTTCTTTAAGGGAAAATTAAGTTCATTGGGACTGTTTTCCTTGCTCTGGGAACTGGCAGAAATCTTCACATAAGGAGCTACAAAAGTGGAGCCTGAGGCTGTGATTCAGGATCAGAAACTTTCAGCTGGAATAAATAAAATTCCAGCTAAGCAGGTTCCCAGGCTGCTGTGAAGAGGGTTTTGCTGTGGGATTCTCAGTGGAATTTTTAGTCAGGAGGGCTGTGGGCTCCACCTGCATGCTGGAGTCATCCCTCTGCATTGTCCCCCCAGCTGCACAAACACTGCTGAGTGACTTGGGTTTTGTTTCTTTCTTAAAGAAGGGCACCCAGGAGCTGCTGAAATACCTGAGAAGCAAAATCCAAGGTATGTTGCTTTCTTCCATTGCATTTTAAAGAGAATATTCTAAGAAATTAAATTAGAATTTAGGGCATGCAGCTGTTGAAATCCAGGTCCCCCCAGTTATCCTGCAGTAACAGTTTCCTTTACTCAACAATCTGCTGTGATATCTCTGTTCTCTTTTTCTTATCCTGTTGGCTAATACTGAATAATAAACATTCCTAATTGAGGATTGTCATTTACAGACCCAATCTCAGGGTGTTTAGCCTCTGTATTTCGAAGGGGCCTCAGTTGATGGCCCAGCTGCCCTTGCCAGTGGTGAGTGTTCCTTTCCCAGGGGCTCTCTGCACTTGCCAGAGGCTGGCAGCATTAATGAGGCTTCTGCAAGCCTCAGAAATTCCTTCCAGATGTCCTCTTCTGTGTGGATCTGCCCTGTGAGCTCGGCAGAAGTTCCTGGAGTGCTCAGTCTGGTGAACTCCCAGCGGGGAGCACAGCTGTGGAGAACACATTTAACTCGTGTCTCACACGTGCTCCTGGCTTTCCCCTGCCTCTTAGGGCATCCATGGAGCTACACCAGTGCCATTCCTGTTTCTGGAGAGATTTAAATTGGAAAATTCCTCTTTTTTTTAGCTTGTTTCTGCCCCTTTTGCCCTTCCGTAACTACTTGTGGTTGGGCACAGTTGTTAGTAGGCTTTTATTCCTGGATGCTGCTGAATTTCCAGAGAGTTCTGTTGAATTCCTCTGAGTGGAAGTTGGATTTATGGAATGGTTGGACTCACCATGCTCAGCTGGGTGGGAATTCCCATTTCAACTTTTTCATGTGGATTGTGGGGAGTAATCAGAAGGAATTTCACAGAGGAGGGTTTGTAAATCTTAATGCTTTAACTGGAATTGTGGTCAGATGTGCTGGTGTGGATAAAGCTGCTCTAGATCATCATTTCCAGTCAGAATTCCCTGATTTTTGTAGTTTTCCAGCTCCCTACCCCATGGAGCAGAGCCTCACAGAGCAGCTGCCACCAGCACATCTCCAGTGCTCCCTCCCCTGCTTTGCAAAGTCCAGGCCAACCCTTCTCCCTCCCACACCCTAAAAGAACCCCCAAATCCAAGATGGCAAAAATCCCGTGTTAGGAAATGATGGAAATCACCTGAATCTGAGAATCTTCATTTGGGCCAGAGTGGAGCAGGATTGGAGGGGGGTGGTGGCACTCAGAGCAGCTCAGCTGTGTCACTGCACCCCTCTGCTGTCCCCAGATGATGGACCTGGCCCCAATGAAGAGCCTCCTGTGACAGCCATGACTCTTCCCAGCCAGTCCAAGGTCAATGTCCACGCCATCACCACACTGAAGTTACTGGAATACAGGTATTTGGGAATACTACCCATTCCTGGAGTTGCAAGGACACTGTCCTATTTTATGCTGGTGGGTTTTTTCCCCACCTTCACTGTGCACCGAGCTGTCCACAAACCCTGCTGCATGTGGGCCTTTTAATTCCCGTGCTTGGGAACAGGCAGATTTGGATTTAACTTTTTTTTTGTTTTGTTTTAACAAAAGGGGGTTTTAACTGTTTTTTTTGTATCATCAAATATCCTGCAGTAACTCGCTGAAGTGCTGAGTCCCAGCAGGTGCTTTTGGGACCTTTGAAACTCTTTATGGCTTTCACTAAGCCCCAGGACATCTTGTAGCAGGGGAATGTCTGCTCAGTCATTCCTGAAATGGACCTGGGAGGGTTGGGAAAGGGAAAAAAAATCCTGTTTGGTGACATCGTGGGCGTGGGGCAGTGGTGGGATCTTCCTGCAGCTGTTCCCTGTGTGTCCTACTCCTAATCTCCTCCAAAAGGAGGTGAAAGTGCCGTGTTGATTAGCAGGCAGTGGTTAATTGGTGTCCCTCCTGTCCCAGTGACAAGCAGGCCGCCGAGATCCCCGCCGCCGTGTTCGATGCCGTGGGCACCAACCCCGTGGCCACCGTGAACTTCAGCAAGAACCAGCTCAGGGAGGTCCCCCCAAGGTACTGCTGGGGAGGGCATTCCCAGCTGGGATTTGCTCTTCTGCCTTGGTTCTCAGCACCCTGCTGCCTCCCCGAGCTGCTGGTGCTCTGTGGGCACACAAACCCCAGGGCAGGAGGCACCGGTGCCCCCCTCGCATGCAGGGGGGGTGTGCAGCCCCCGCTGCCAGCCACAGCCGAGGAAAAGCTTTCCCTGGCACTGCTGGGAAGGAATTACCCCTCTGTGTCAGCAGGAAGGTCGCTGTGTCGGTGGGAGCCCAGGAAAAATTATCCACACTGGTTTTTGAGGACAACCAGCACCCTTTTGGGGGTGATTTATTCCCAGGGGTGCTGAACGTTGAGCCTCTGGCACAGGCAGCTTGGAGAGGTGCAATCCCAGAGGGAAAAAAGGCTTTGAGAGACTCAGTTTTGGGAGCTGCTGCTTGTGCATCCCATGCTTTGTCACATTTTGTGGGAGAGGCTGCAGCATTCCCTGGGGTAGGTGTGGGGGAGTGTGCAGCTGCCTCAGAATTCCGTGCCAATCCCGACAGGACACAGGAGTGTCTTCTCATTTAATTGCTTTTTGTTTTGGGGCTAAACCAGAGATTCTGTTTGAGGGGTTCAGCAGGGAACTTTTTGAGCTGTTAAAACCTTTACACCAAAGCCTCTTAATACAATAAATAACCTTCCACAAGCAGCAGCAGCAGGTACTCCTGCAGATTTGTAACAGCACTGCAGTGAGCAGAAACAAAAGATGGGAGAAACCAGGATTTTCTGTCAGGTTTTTTGGCTGCAGAAGAAGGTGGGTAAAGTCTGTGTTAAAGCATCTCCAGGGCAGGAGGTGGCAGTGATGCCACCTGTGGTCTCTGAAACAGCTCCTGGCTGCATTTACTGGGGAGGCTTTGGTGGCATCGTTTGTGAGAGAAATCACTGGGAGAAAATGCAATCTGATGAGTGCTGGTAAATGATTCGAGCTTTGCCTTACCCCCAGTGCAGGGCTAAGTGTAAGGTTCCGTGATCTCCCCAAAATCCCTTCAGAAAAGCCAAGAGACACAGCATGTCCTTGATTTGTAGGGTAAACCAGGGGTTTCAATAACTTTGAGTTGCAACCATCTTCCTCTCGTGCTTCAGGCTTGTGGAGCTGAAGGAGTCAGTTTGTGATGTCAGCCTGGCCTTCAACAGGATCTCCTGCATTTCCTCGGAGCTGTGCCTGCTCCATAAACTGACACATTTGGATCTCAGGTTGGTGATGGGCGTGGCACTTCCTTCCCTGGGAGCTCCTTTCCCTGCCTCCCTGCCCCAGCCATCTGTCCCAGTGGGATGGCAGCACTGAAATCATCTCTCCCTCCCAAAATGCCTCCGTGGCAGAGCTGGAATAGGACAGGGCCTAAATTTGGGCCTTGCTTAAAGAAAACACAAAAGGAAATGGACCAACTCTGAGACTTGTTGGAGGGGAGATCCTGCTTCAGTCAGGAGAGGGTTCTGAGGTGTTCCTGCTTCAGAACACTCCCACCATCCCCCTGAAGAAAACCACAGCAAAAAATCCTGGGAATTAGTACAGGGAAGGTGCAGGTTTTGTTGCACTGCCAGAAACAGAGGCAAGAGATGGTTCCTTGTTGTCACCTTGCCTCCTAACACTCCTGAGAAATGCTCCTGCCATTTATGCTCTAGATCAGGATTAGCTCAATCCGTGGATTTTGGGGAGGTTTAGAGTGACCTGACTGATTCACTTTGGCTCCAGGATCTGGGCCCTTTGGTAAGCTTTCCTCTGGGAACAAGGAGCTGAATTTCCAGGCAGGTTTGTGGAGCTGGTGGGTGCTTGGGAATACTTGGGAATCTTGGACAGGCTTTGAGTGTCCTCCTGGCAGAAGTGGGAATCCCTGGCATGCTCCTGGCCCGTTATGGGGCAGTGAAGTGGCCCCAGGCTGTGTGGCTGAGCAATGTGGTCAGTGTGTTCTGCCCTGGGGGTTCTCAGCCAAAACCCCCACTAAGTTCAGTGATTGTTTGTCCTCCTTTGATAACAGGAACAACGTTCTGACAGCCTTGCCCGAGGAGATGGAGGCACTGAAACGACTGCACACAATAAATCTTGCTTTTAATAGGTGAGCAACTCCAGGTTTTCTTAATACAACAATAAAAAAAGAGCTGGGCTGAATTTGACACAATTCTCCTGTGGTGTGAGAACAAGGAGCCACTTCAAGGAGCTGGGAGCTCCCATGAACTGCTCCTGTTTGGAATGCCCTGTTTCTGACCATCCCTCCTCTCTCTTCCTGAAGATTTAAGGTGTTTCCCAGTGTCCTCTATCACCTGCCAGCCCTGGAGACCATCCTGCTCAGCAACAACCAGGTGGGATCCATCGACCCCGTGCAGCTGAAGGGGATGGACAAGCTGGGAACGCTGGACCTGCAGAACAACGACCTCCTGCAGGTGCCCCCAGAGCTGGGCAACTGTGAGAACCTCAGGTGTGTGGGGTCATGGGGGCCTGGGTATAAACACATGTTCTGTCTGGATTCCTCAGGGAATGCTTGCCAGAGGAAAAAGCAGCCACTGGCAGGGCAGTGGGTTTGCCCAAAAAGGGTCACTCTGACCATTTGTAGAACAGGGCAGTTTCTTCCACAATCTCTTCCCCAATTTCTCAGTATTGCAGAGAACTGGAGGAGTGGTTTCTTCATTTAAAGCTGATGCTGAGGCTCTGTTGGTTGTGTGAAGCTCGTGGTGGAGCTTTGGGGGGTCACGTTTCCTGTGCTCCACTCACGCTGCTGGTGCACCACCCGTTGAGCAGGGAGGTTGGACCAGCTGACCCCGCTGCTCCCTTCCAGCCTGAGCCACTCTGGAATTCTGTTTCCGTATTCCAGAAGCTCTTTTCTCACTCCTCCTGGCAGAGGCTGAAGGAGTGGGGTGTATGCTACACCCCCACTGATTTATCAGCATAAATTAAAATTCAGCTGTCTGCAAAGCTCAGCTGCTGTGAACGAGGGACGCAGAAGCCCAAACTCCTTCAGCAGGACGGGAGAGGCATCACTCAGGGATTTCAAAGGCCTCAGCAATCTGTGTGCAGTGGATGTGTGTGGGTGCAGGAGGTTTTTATCCCAGTAACTGGTCCCTGTTTGTAGGAGCCTGCTGCTGGAAGGGAACCCGTTCCGCACGCCCCGCGCCGCCGTGCTGGCCAAGGGCACGGCTGCCGTGCTGGAGTACCTGCGGAGCCGCAT
>VZRQ01003004.1:33173-76600 GCA_013397975.1 Machaerirhynchus nigripectus | reverse complement strand
GACAGCTCCTGTGCCCACCTGAGGGACAGCAGGGACACGGCTCCTGTGCCCACCCAGGGACAGCAGGGACACGGCTCCTGTGCCCACCCAGGGACAGCAGGGACAGCTCCTGTGGCCACCTGGGGACAGCAGGGATGGCTCCCAAGGGTCAGGGGCTGCTCCTGGAGCAGCTGCTCCGTGGCTCCAGCTGCTCCCCCCAGCACAGCCTCCAGCTGCAGCCCAGCCCAGCTCCTTGGAGCTCTGCACCCAGCAGGAACCGCCTCGCAGGGATCAGGGCCCAGCACCAGTGTCAGCTTTCCAGGGTTAAATACCCCTTAATACACGTTGTAAACTAAGTGTAAAGATGTTCCTTAAATCAACACCACCTGGGAAGTGTTTATTTCCACCCCTGCTCGGGGTGCACTGGTTTCCCTGGGCAGGAGGCAGTTTCCAGTGGGTTTACACAGCACAAGGAAAAGAGCTGAAAGAGGAAAACGCTTCAGCCTTGGAGCCCCTTTTTAAAGTTTCCCCATTTGATCCTTAAGGATAATTTAGTATCATCACATCCGAGCAACTGGAAGGGAAGGAGAAGATTAACACCAAACTCAGGAGGCTCTAGCATCACGCAGTATATGGACACACTTGGCAATGACTTCTTAACGCATTTCACCACGGGAAATTGTCACAACCACTTCAGATCACGGAGTAAATCGGATTCATGGATTAGGTCATTGAATAGGTAATGACTGAATCATGCACTAAAGTACCCTTTGGATAGAAGGCAAATCAGCATAACTTCCTACAGCTAAAAGGAGTAATGATCACATTCCCATCAGAACAGTGGCAGTGGATACCCAGGGATATTTCTCAGTTATAGACACCTTCAAACCCCCTGCACTAACAGTGACACCAGAGCTAAAATACATTTTATTACTTATTCTCTTTTTCCTTTATTCTCTTTTACTGCCAAAACGTGCCCAGCACCTCTCCAAGCTCTCGCTCGTCGCTGACATGGTGGCTCCAGCAGCGCTTCCATGAGCAGGGGAGAACCTCGGGGTTCTTCCCAATTTTGGGCAGAGCTGCAGGAGTCACCACCCCAGCGATGGGCACCAAGGAGTGTCACTGGGGCAGAGCCTCTGCATTTACCCAGGCCCCGGAGTCACCGCGCCAGTGACTGCCCCAAGGAATGTCACCGGTGTGGAGCCTCTGGATTTACCCAGGATCTGGAGCCACCGCCCCGGTGACTGTCCCAAGGGGCATCACCAGTGAGGAGCCTCTGGATTTACTGGGATCCCTCACTCCAGCCGAGCACCCCCAGGGCCCTCGGCGGGCCGGTCCCTGGGACACCACGGCAGGAATTTCATCCCTGGGAATTCTGGGGGTCACCACTGCACGTGCAAATCGTTTGACAGAGCGAAACACACAACTAAAGGCATTAATTGCAGAGAAATGCCAAACATACCCTGTCTAACCTTCTAGCTTCTATATGTCTAAGTAGCTGTTGTCTCCAGTCAGCGGGCATTTTAGCACAGCTCTCATTTCCCTTCCCAGGGGGAGGCCTCGGCTTTATATCACTGCTATCGGAAGGCTTGTCGCCATAGTTACCCAAGTTATAGTCTGACGGAATCTTTTCCAGCAGAGCTGCCATGGTGGGCCTCGCTGAGACCGGCCGCGTTTGGGCCGTGCCGTAGCTCTCTGTGCTGTAGCTTCGTGCGGACAAGGGCCTCCTTTGCGTGAGGTTTTTAACTGGGAAGCTCCCAGTCTGGCCTTTCACTTCCTGGTAGGAAGGGTGCTCGTCTTCGTAGCGCCCGTTGCGCTTGAGGAACTGGGCCTCGGGCACGGCCATGCTGCCCTGGCGCTCCGGGGCGCCGCGGAACGGGGCCCGGCCGTACCTGTCCGCCGGGGGCAGCTCCTGGGGCTCGCCCACCCTGCGGAACACGGACATCTCCGCCGAGCCGGCCAGCGAGTCCGCCCTGCGCAGGAAGCCGGGCCGCGCCGCCGGGCCGGGGAACGGGGCCGGCGCCGGCTCCTCGCCCACCGAGGGCTGCGAGAAGGAGAACATGGGCTCCACGGGCGCGTAGCCGCGGTAGCCCCGCGGGCTCACCAGCTCCTGGGGCAGGCTCTTGGCCGGCTGGGGCAGGTACTCGGCGTTGAGCTGGAAGGGCGGCAGGAGCCGCTTGTCGGCCGGGAGCTCCACGGCGCCCTGCGGGTTGAAGCTTTGGTCGAACTGATAAACCTTCTTGGTGACCGACGCCTTGTGCTGCGGCTGCACCTTGACGCTGCCGTAGGTCAGCAGCTCGTCGTCCAGCATGGGCACGGACTGGCTGCGGGACATGCTCAGCACGCCGTGCTCCGGGCCCAGCAGCTTGTCCACCCTCTCGTGGGGGCCCACGGTGTCGTTCCCGGATGCATAGTTTTCCAGGGGGATGTTGTACACCTTGTACGCACCGATGTCGATCTCGTCGATGCTCTGCGACTTCTTAAACTTGTTCGTTTTTAAATCCCTCATCATGGGGGAGAGCCGCTCCGTGCTCTTGCTGATGGAGATGACGTTTTTGGAAGGGTCCGGGCGACAGTGCATGTGGGAAAAGACGTTCGTGAGGCTTCTGTTAGCGTTGGAGTCGTGATATTCCCAGGGAATTCCCGGAGTGAAAGTGCCCGTCATTTCGGGAGACTCCTTGACGTGATCTTTCCGCTCGGGCAAAGGGCTGGTGTTGGGGGTGCTTTCCAGTTTGGAAGGAAAAGCTGTCCTGTCTTCAAAAGGACTGGGGGTTCTGGTCCAATTTTGCCAAGGGTTGGGAGGAGGCACTTCAGAGTCGTGTGTGTTTCTGAGCGCGGGCTGCTCCAGCTCCAGGGGGATCCCCACGATCCTGTCCTGCCGGATCAGCGGCCGGCGCCCGTGCGCGGAGGAGCTCCTGGATTTGGTGCTCAGCAGGGGGTTGGTGCTGGGGTTCTCTGCCGCGCTCTCCTCGGCCACGAATCCCGTGTTGTCGTAGTGGGAGCCGTCGTTCCAGCTGTCGGCGAAGGCGTCGCTCAGCGGGCGCCGCTCCGGGCGCGCCGGAACGCTCCCGGCCGGAGCCGCTTCCCGCTGGCTCAGCAATGGCTTGGTCTCCAGGGGCTGTGGGAACGACTGGGCCAGCCTGCAGAGACAAGAGAAGGGAACAAGATAAAATGTCCTCTATCCCAGCACGTCGGCGCTCGTCGTCCTCGGGAAGCGATTCGGCCTTCTCCCGTCTGCGCCCTGGCTTCGGGGTCGCACTGGGAGGCTCCGGGGGTTCTTATCACAGATTATTCCCAGCTGGAAGGGCCCCACAAGGATCACTGAGTCCAGGAACCAAACCCGCCCCCTTGGTGTTTTCAGCACCAACTGAGCTACTCTCAAGCTGTCGGGAGCTCTGTGGATGTCGCGCCACTGGCACGGGAATGGTGGCAGCAGGTTTTTGCCCTGGAGCACAGGCTCTGTCAGGACACACATGGAGAAGCTAAGAAGTCACTCAAAGGCCTGGCTGGCTCCACGCCGTGTTCCCAGAAATCCCGCTGAACAGACTTTCCTGCTGTAAAAATAATGGATGAGTGTGACAGGTTTCCCCCACTTTTTAACTGGAGCTACCAGGCTGTGCCTGTTCTCATCCAGCTCTTCAGCGGGGCAGGGCTGGGGATGGAGCAGCCTGAGGGGATTTATGGCAGGCACAGACAGGACAGGCTGGTCCTGGAATGTTTCCAGTGCAGGTTATGGCTTCCCAAGAACCTTTTCGGAGGTCCAGGGCAGAGGGAGCTGGGAGAGCAATAACGGGACACCAACTGCACCAGCTGCAGCTCCATCTCCAGGAGCTTTAACGCCTGGAGATGGCACGGAGCTGAACCACCAGCTGTGGGATTACTGCTGTTTATGGAATGTGGACGGTGGCCAGCTCTGCACAGCCAGCACGGCACAAAAACGTGGGTTTTTTAACCCAAACACCCCAACAGGGTCACTCGGGGGGCCCAGACAGGACAGAAGGCAAGCAGAAGCTGTGTCAGGAAAGATGTCACACCTGTTCCCCCACAAAGAGTTATTCACTGCTTCTTTAGCCGTGGTCTGCAGGGAGCCCATTTTTACGTGCGCGTTGGAGGACCCTGAGGAAGCCTGGGAAGGGGAATAGTCTGAGTAAGTGCCTGAGGAAACGCTGTTATTCAGACAATGGATCTTATCTGCTTCAGACTCATCTGTCGACTCTGAAACAAAACACAGCAAACGCTTTCAGGGGCTGGCACTTGGCAACAGGACTCCAGAAAAACACATTTTGAAGTTAAAACTCTGGATTATATCGATATGTGCGCAAATATCCGCGGGCTACGGTTTACAAGCAGAGGTGGAACATCCCCATCACAAGATTTCATCTCAGAGGCTGTAAACCCATCAGTACCTTTCTTGTCTTTACCCAGCAGGACGAGTTTGGGGGGGTACAGCGGCGTCTCGGGCATGGAGGGACGGAGCTCCCCTATCCTCATCTCGCTGCCAGGATGTCCGAAGGCATCCTGAGGGACACAACAGCGCAGAGTGAGCACGGGGAACAGAAACACTCCAAACTGCAGCACACAAACAGCTCACGGCCTTCTCCTCACGCTCACTACAACACCCCAAACCCACCAGACTGCGGTGCCAGTTCGTCAGAGCAAAGTTCTAATTAGTCCTACACAAATCCTTCTCAGAGTGAGGGTGATGTGCTCGTTCTGGAAACGTGGACAAACCAGATGGAACTTGCAAGAGACACATCAAGGCCGTGTAAACGGTTTTTGATGAAGTCAAGGTCACCAAAACGCTGCCAGCAGAAAGAAATGAACACAAACGGAGAGTAAACCGTCGGTGTTTCTGGAGGGAGGACTCCTCACTCAGTTATTTCTGCTGAGTCCTTCCAGAGATTCAGCTGTCCCTGGAGCTGTACTTAATTAAAATGGCTTTGTCTCTAAGGAGTTCGTGGCTGAATTAAAAATGACTTGGATTTAATAAACTTCTGCCAGAGAGTTCAGCACATCTGACCTTCACGCAGGCCCCGCAACGGGACGTGTGCCGAAAATAACCCCGGTTAAACTGGGCGAGGAAAATACCTCATTCTTAGAAAGAGATACTTTAAATTAGGACATTTAGGCTCCTAGGGTGGCTAGGAGGCAATGAGGGCACCAACAGGAATTTTGGGGCCCTTCTGGTCCCGGCAGAAGGCTCAGAGATGAGGAGGATGAGCGTCCTGGGGAGACAGGAATGGGTGACACCGGAGGATCTCTGCACCCTGACATGTTGTAAAGGTTCTCCAGTGAGTTTGGAGAGGGAAGGCAATAGGGAGAGATGTAATAATTAGAGAAACAATTCAAACTGGAGGACCCAAACCAAATCCACATTGCCAGCATGTAAAATACAACAGTGTTGTTAAAAACGTTCTTGTTTTTACTTACAAGGAGGAAAATTTCAGATGTTTACTGCCACTAACTGCTTTTTGTAGTGACAGAGATTTGTAGAAGCACTTGCCATGTGATTTATCCTTGGAGAATTTAATTCTGTTCACACCAGAGCTATTTCAATCCCTCTCCATTTGATGTTCTGCTGGAGGCAGGACCTTCCCAGAAGAGGCATCCTCAGTTTGATCAACCCCCTCAGCACAGTTCCACGTGGTTCCCACACGGAGTGATCTGGTCAAGCCTTCCCTTCCCCATGCAGAGGATTTCCCTGGTGTTCCCCAGGTGCCCAGTGACTCCCCACAGCCAAACCCCAGTGCAGTGGGACAAACTGGTGGAACCCCAGTGCTGGGGGCAGCCAGGGTGCAGAGCAGTGCAGAGGGTGAAGTTCTCCACCTGAGCAGCCCAGGTCTGGCTGTACCTCTGAGCTTTGGGCTTTGTCCTCCCTGCCCGGGGCTTCCAGAGGTGATTTTGGGGTGTTCTCAGGGTCAGGCAGGGGGCTCTTGGGGGATTCTTTGGTTTCTTTATCTTGAACCTGCAATCCCAATATTGTGCCGTGAAACTTCCAGGAGTTTTAAGCTTAAACTGCCCCCCTCGCTGGAAGAGAGGAAGACCCAGCAGCTCCATTTTTGACAAGGTGGTGAACACAGGGCTTTATTTCAGCTCCCTATTTTACAGTATTTTCCTTTTCTTTTTCTCCCCCAGCCCAGCTATTCCAACAAAAACCAAGGCACTTCTGAAAGCACCACTCTGGCCCTTGTGAATCTGCCATGAATATGTGAAATACGCTGTATAAACCCCAAATCACGTTCCATTTGATTCCACTCTCTTTAAGAGGACCTTCTTCTTACAAGCTCAAGAACAGAAAGGTCACTACCAGGAAGCAAACTGCAAGGAGAAAGGGAAGAGAGAAATGCAATTGTGTTGAGTCAGGATTTATTCCTCAGGATTAACTGGGGAAGGATACAGGAAGAGGGCGGAGAACTGTGGTGAGGAGAAAACACCTGGTACAAACCATTAAAACAACTGGCAAGAGGACTATCATCAAATATTCAGGCTGAGAACACAAGAATATTAAATTATAATCTGGAGGGACAGAATGTTTGGAATGACCAGGTTCCTGGAATCTGCTTGGAGCAGCCCAGGGCTCTGGGAAGGGATGAGGCAGAGGAAATGTGGGATATTCTCAATCCAGGACATGAACTATAAAGACCTGACTTGCTGATTTTGACATTCCTCATTGTTTCTCACGGAAAGGCAGCACAATTCCCTAAATAATCCCAGACTCCTCTTTGGTCTAAACTCACGTCTTTCAAAAAGGAATTGGAATTATGAAGAGGTTTGTTTTAATTGATGATTAATCAAGACATTGTTGCTTGTTGTGAATGAAGGTGAAGGATGGTACAGAGGATTTGAAATGCAGCTCCTCATTCAGTTCCTTGTTCCAGATGCTCCCTTTCATTATTTAGAAACAGTTTCTGAAGAGACACGTGCAAATTAATTGCAGGGAAAGACAAAAGAGATGAGAAACCAGCTGATCTGAGGATGAGAAGTGAGCCTTGCACCTGAAATTCAATTACCTGGTTTCAGAGACTGCCTTCAGCCTTTAGCTGCATCACAACACTCCTGCAATTTCAGAGTGTGCTTTAGCTCCAGGCTTGAGTTTGTCTGCTAATTATCTGCAAAGCAAATGGAGCCTAATTATGTTTTATTTACTGGGTTACAGCTGAAATCAGGCCAATATTGTTCACAAAACCATTCACACTTTGCCTACACTTCCCATGTGTTTTATCCTCGTGCAGGAAGCCAGGGAGAGGGAAATGTATCTGCACCACCCTGATGAGAGCCAAAAAGCCCTCCCAGTGTCTGGGAAGGACAAGGACATCCCTTTTCTTTCCTTTAGCTGCTGGAACAGCTGTGCTGCCAGTCCTGACTCCGTCCCAGGGAAATTCAAACCTGAAAAAGTTGCAGCAGAGAAGGTGAAATCTCATCTTGGCTGGCACGTGGGAACAGGGGGAGCTCACGGCTCCTGCTCTGGGAGAGAAGGAGGGAGGGAGCTGCAATCCCCCTGGTTAATGGCACTTCAGGAACCACCCTGCCCTGGCTGCAGCAGCTCAGCTCTCTGCTGAGTGCTTTCTGTGAGGTTCCTGAGCCTCCTTCCAAAGCCAGGGATGTCTCCAGAGCAGCACTCCCGAGTCACTGGTGCCCACGGTGTCACTGCCATTCCCTCCTTCCTTCCTCTCCCTGGGGGAGCATTCCCTGGCTCTGCCAGCTCCCAGGACACTGCTGGGGCTCAGCTCGCTGGCATGTTCCTATTTCATCTACAAATTCAACATTATTTTAAGCAATATTAACAAACCACCGATTTCTGGAGGCCGTGTCAGCAGCCACAGCCACGGGGCCAACCACCTAAAACCTCTGCCAGGCCACACGGATCAAGTTCCAGAAGGAAACATGTAGGGATAATTAAAACCCACAGAAAGCTGTTGAGAATATTCAAGTTCAAACGGTAGATAAGACAAAATAAATTCCACATGTTCAGCAGCAAGAGCAGAATGTCAAGGCTCGTGGCCCAAGTCACCAGCTGGCTCAAGGATCAGATTTACACAGTGACAATTTATTGAGTCAAAAGGAATAATGGTGGGATTGAAGATTTCAGATCTAGATGAAAACATAAGTGATTTAACTGAACTATTTCAGTTGAAATTAAATATTTAACTTCAATATTTTAGTTCTAATCAAAATCGTGCCTAGAGTTGAAGTCTTCCGAAGCCAGCTTGAAGAGAAGACTTTGGGGGTTATTTTGTTAAGGAATGAAAATGTTTAACTGCAAATAAAGCACAGCACTGAGAGAGCAGCTGGAGCTGAATGTGTAATATTTGTGCCAAAGACATGTAAAACCGAGGGAGAAGAATTCCTGCACACAGGACTGCCCATAGACAGGGGCATTCCAAGGACAAGGAGTTTATCACAATGTTCAGATAACAAAAGCGTGAAAAAGAAGGAGAAACTTCTTCCTCATTTATTTCTTTTCAGCATTAAAGCTTTCTGAAGATTTTCAGGAATGCTGGCACTCCTGCAGACCTCTCCAAGCTTTTAAACTCCCATGGGAAGGGGTTTCCTTGTTTCTGAACACTGCCTGCTCACAGGTTTGGCGGGGTAGATGAGACCAAGCTCCAGCAGGACTGCAGGATTTAGGAATTTACCTTTTGGTGATTAATCCTGGGACAGAATCTGTCCCTGTGCTTGGCAAACACTCCAGGAAGAGCTGGATCCTGCAGCTCACTGGGAGTCATCACCACCCAGGGGAAGGAGCTCTCCTGCTGCCTTCGTTAACTCTGGGCAGGGTTAATTGGATCCTGCCCCTAACAGGAATCCCAGGAGCAGAGAACAAGACAGAACTGAGTGGTCTTTAACAGACTGAAGGGGACGGGGTGGGAACGGTGCCCGGGCCCATCCTCCTGCCACATGCCAGTCTCACTCCATGAAATTTAACAGAGTGCTGGGATAAATCCACAGCAGAATTCCCACCTAGGCTGATTTCAACCCAAAAATTCAGCAGCACTGGGAAAACCGGCAGCTCAAGCTAAAACTGAGTGCAACCCAGCAACTCGGTATGAAACTTTACAGGGGAAACAAGAATCTCTCGGGTCTGAGGTTCCCAGCGGATCAAAACATCACCTGGTGGTTCAAAACCCTTACAAAAGAGTCTGGAATTCTGGAGAGGAGCAAGGATCCTTTACAGTACCTCCACTGAGATCTCCTTGGGGGTCAGGGGCCACTTGTGCTCGTACTTGTCCTTGCCCGTGGGGTCAGCGTTGGCAGCCGGGGCCGAGTTCTCGGGCCGCACTCCCAGGCTGGGTTTGCTCACCAGGTTTTGCACAGACTTGACCATATTCTTTAAATCCTCGGGGTATGGAGTGGGGTAACGCTTGAGGTTTATCTCCACCTGAACAGTCACAAAACCATGAATTAAAATCAGGAATGAAAGCAGAAATACGGAATGAACACAGAGCACAAAGCAAAGCCTGGTGGCAGTACCGGGGCTGAGGGCACTTTCCCCACGGTTTGGTTGGTCTGTTTGGGGAGTTTGAGGAGCTCAGGACTGCAATTTGCTCACTGACTCTTTGTCAGCCTAGAATGGAATCCCAGTGACATAGCACAAGGGATGGGGATGGTTCCCTACAAGCCCATCTCTCACCCTGCGAGGGCACAGGGAACTCTGCGCTCCCGCTGACACATTCCACCACGCTTCCCCAAACAATCCTGCTGGAAATGCAGAGTTCATTTATCCGTGTACTCAATTAATCTGAATTATGGATGGCAGCTGAGAGCGGGATCTGATCCTCTGGGAGCCATTTGCTCCTGGAGATGGATAATGCTCACACACACAGCCGGGTGTCTGTGACTCCTCTGGCACAGGAAACCAGACCCAAAGCACTCCAGAGAGTCCCCAAGGCCTGACTGAGCTTTAACTGACAGACCCACAGATTTCCTGGGAAAAACCCCACGTCTGAAGTTCCCAAGTTTCCCAGGAGGTGTCAGGATAACGAGGCTGGGAAACTTCAAATTCCTCCTGGTGATGAAGGATCTGGAATCATTTACCACACAGCAGCTTTTACCTCACAGTGTAGGTGAGCTGACAAAGGAGCTGATTTTAACAGCTCCCTGCCAGAGCTGCTGGATTTAAATTCCCAGCGAGGAGGAAATCTGCAATTTTGGATTCAGCTGAAAATGGTCTGTCCACAGGAATATTTCACAGGCAAAAGCATGATTGATTTGGCAAATAAAACTGTATCAAGTGCTGGCATCCAGATCTGAGCCAGGAGAGAAGAAACATCACGGAGCAGAACAGAAAATGTTAAAATCTGTGAGTGGGATGTCACTTCTAATAAAGAATGCCAACAGCAAAAGATAAATAAAGTCTGGAAAGCAGCACCAAAGCTCTGCTTCAATTATGGCTGAATGAAATCAGGGGTGGCCTAACGAGGCATTTGGTGTCTCCCAGAACTCAGGCCATGGTTTAAGGGCAAGGGCTGAGAGCCAAGGCACGGAGCAAGTCCTCGGGAACACCAGCCAGGGAGAAGGAACTGGAGGGCTGGGATGGGACAGACAATCCCAGACGGCTTCCAGCAGGAGTTCCACGTCCCTGGGAGTGTTAATATTGAACAGCCAAACTCCTGGCAGCTGCACTGGGATGCAGATCTTCCCCTCACTGACCCACACTTACCATCCCAGAGGAAATCTGCATTCCCTGGCAATCCCATTCCAGTGCTACATCAAAAGCAGCCTGACCCCGAAAGAGAGAATTTTCAGAGTTCAAAAACCTTGATGGAAAAAAGTTACTGAACAATCCCAATCACCAAATCTGTTTTAAGAGGTGTCTGGCTGAAAGTTCAGTTCGATGGGAGGTAAAAAGTGAAAACTCCTTCTGCTGTTACAAAACGCTGCAGTGTTGGTGGTTACTGCCCGCTGAGAATTCCAATTTATTTCAAATTATCCCTTAAAGGTCTGGTGAAACTGCTAAAAATGTTCATGTTGAAGCCTTCAGCCATGTCACCCCCAGGTAAAATTCTGATAGCGAGTGGTGGAACAACAGAAAACTTCCCCAGATGCTGTTTTCCATGCACGACCCATAAGCCTGCAATTCATCCAGGGTAAAATTCCACTTAAATCTATTTATCGTGAGGTGAAGGCTGCTTTTGGCTTCCTTTTCTGTTTCACTAAAGCAGCAGAGCCCATTAGGTCTGGGCACAGGAGCTGGAGAAAAATTCCCAGCTGGGAAAAGTATTGGGAAGAAAAATCACAAATTTCTACCAAGTTTTCAATGGAATGTTAAACTGCTATTGACACGAGAACTGTTAAGTTTTAGAAGTAAAATCTGATTTAAATCTCCTCAGATGATTTTTATCTCCGACCCTACATTTTACCTTGGCTGTTCTACCACAGTTAGAAGTGTTCAGGGTTGAAGTGTGGGATAATTCCTTTACATTATTCCAGGAACAGACATTTTCATGCCAGGTAAAGGCTGACAGGTTTGAAAATATCCTCCTGACAATGCAGCTGATTGAGGGAGTGATGGAGGACTCTGGAATGACATTAATTTCACGAAACTGGGGGAGGAAATTCATGTTTTGAACTTCGTTTTCTACAAATGATGCCCCCTCCACTGCACATTCCATGAGGCTGCAAAGCCCTCGCTGACTTCTGCTTTATGGGATCCCCTGTGGGATTCAAATATTCCTGAAAAAGCAGTGGTTGGACAGTAATTCTGTCTCCCAACAGGGAGTTAATTCCCTTTGGGACAGAGCAGGAATGTGACATTAAAACACAAAGCCAGTTCAATTCAAGACCCGCATATTGAACCCTGTCCATAATAAGTGAATCCCAGAATGAATCCAGCAGAACTTACCTTAACTTTCCCTGGATTTTCCTCCTCTTCCTTCTTGTCTTCGAATTCAAAGGCCACAGTCATTCGCTGCTGCCTCTGCTCCTCCCACAGAGTGGGGTTGAAACTGTCACTGTCCGACTGGAAATCTGCAGGGAGTTGGAAAGGGAGATGGGAATGATCCAAACAGACTTTTCCTGCCTGGTCACTTGGATGATGGTTTGAAAACGTGATGGGGACAAGGGGAATTGAGAAACTATTCTGGAGTTATGGAGTGGTGGGAAGCACCACCAGGGTTTGGGGCAGCCCTGGAGCAGAGGGGGAGTGTGAAAATTGGGATTTAATGGAGCTGTGGGAGGAGCAGAGCCTGAATCCAGCCAAGTTTGGGAGCCCTGAGCCCCCACGCCACGGGGCTGGACACTGCCAGCTCCTGGACAGAGCCAGCAGCTCCTGGTGTGTGCACATCCAGAGCCGGGTTCAGACTGCTCCTGCAAAGCCTCTCTGGAAATAAAAGGGGTTCAGAAAATGCCAATCTGAAAATGTAAACTGGAAAATTTCCATCTGAGAGTCTCGGGATGCCAGGATTCCTCCGTGTGGGCCAAACCAGGGACGTCCCTGTGGGCCTGGCCTGTCAGCGGAGCCACGGCTGAGCCCTTCCTCTCCCTCCCTCTGGAATTCCTTCCCCTCTCCGAACAAGGAGCTGCTGGAATTGAACAAGGAGCTGCTGGAATTTTTACCTTCATCGCTGCGGGGCTGCTGGGGGAACATGTAGTTGGTGAGCACTCGCTGCTTGGTCTCGGGATGCGCCTCCGTCTGCAGCGGGATCAGAGCCTTGGACTGCAGGGAACGGGGAAACACATCCATGAGCCCTGGGAACCGGGCAGGATCCGGCCTCCCCGGCTCAGGGAATGCCAGGCTGGCTGCAGCTCTGCGGGCAAACCAACTGCCCACGGCCTGCCAGGAGCGTGGGGCCTGCTCCGCCCTTCCTCCCTCCCGCAATTCCTGCCGTTCCCGGAACGCTGAGCCTCGGGAATCCTGCCTGGGTGCTCCACGGGAAAAGGATCAGGGAACAAACCTGTCACCGCACAGGCAAACACCTCTTGGGGTGTATTTTAAGCCAGGCCTAACAAAGAGTTAATTATTGACGAGGAGTAAACTCCTGGTGGTTGTCAGTTCACCCGGGAGCAAACCTGGAGCAAGAACTTCCATGGAGCATTCCCTGAGAGTTCCTGCTGTGCTGGGCTTCAGCTGGGGGATGTTTTGGCACTGCTTTGCTCTAAGCTGGATCCAGGAGTGACTGTCACGGCCCAGAGGATGGAAATCAACCCCTGCTATGCCACGGGAAAGTCAAAACGCAGGAAAATGTTGTATATTTAAAGGGCTGGCGGTGCTCTGTGCCTGGGCTGCACAGCCAGGCAATGTTAATTTTTTTAATGGAAATCAGAGGGAAAAAACCCTCAAGAATCCTCATTTAACACATCAAAATTTAATCCTAATTTTCTATTTACCCCCCCCCCCCCTCCACCNNTTTTCTATTTCCCCCCCCCCCCCTTCAGCTTTCACATTTTTGGCTCGGCTCTAAAACTAAATGTACGTTTCAGACTTATTTTAGGGCTCAGCTGCTGCTGGAACCGTTGCATTTCTCAGGGTTCCTGTTGCATAATTTGGTTTAAAATAGAATCCCGAAGAGTATCTGCTACAAACCAAACCCTGGAACAAAGCAAGGCCCCCTCAGATTCCAAAGGCTCAGAAATGAGTTTTCTCCCAAGCAAGACCCAGAGTCCTTGTGCATCTTGGAGATGTTTGAACTCTCCCTGACTGCAGTGGAGTCTGAAATATGCAGGGATGGGAGAAGGGATGGGAAAGGGCAAGAGGAAGCCAAGGAGAGAGGAGCAGATGGAGCAAAGGGTTGGAGCAGGATATGAAGGAGTTTGGGAACAAACACCTTGAATTTCTATTTCCAAAATACTCCCTTGCTACTTTTGCCCTTTATTTACTACTTTGGTGAGGAGACAGAAGCTGATCCAAGTAAAATAAATCCTGCAGAGGTGATTTTTCCTTGTTAAAAAATGATACCCAGCAGGATTTATGGCTGGATATGAAAATCCACGGCTGGGCTGGGAGCAAACCCTTCCAAAATTCCTCTGGATCTTGTATTGTGTGACAGGGTTCATGGACAGCCCTTGCTCCAGCACCTTTCCTAAGGAAAATGGGAATACTGGAAGGCATTACCTGGTTGTCAGAAAGCCACAAGGCCGCCAGCTCCTTGAGTTTGGTAAAAGTGAAGGGCAAATTCTTCAGTCTGTAAAGGAGAATATTGGGACAAGGTGAATCCTTCATTTCCAAAACCATTTATTTCAAGGTTTGTGTGCAGCATGTTTATCTTGATCACACTGGAATGGCTAAAATTTCACTGCTTTTTAAAATCAGTTTTACCAAAATGTAATATTTCACCAATATTCCACTTATTATTGTTATTATTAAAATATGGTATTTGATTAATATTCCACATTAAGAGTTATATTTGGAAAGCAGAACTGCTGACATCATATCCTTTGGTGCTGAGGAGAGATTGATATTTTCCTTTGGCATTAAAGTAATAAAAATGACATTTATGAGACAGAAAAAAGAAAAAAATCATGGTCCCGGGGAGGTTTAGAGGAACCTCAGAGTCCCTCACAGAGCTCCCTCTATGGGACACTGGAAGTTTGGGAAAGAAACACTCCAAGATGATGGAAAATTCATTTTTGTCAGAACGTCAGACCGACGATTAAAATAATATAAATATTCATGGTGAACCTAAATGGCAAAATTAAATGGAGCAGGGAAAAAAATTAGCATTTTAATGAGACATTTAAACACCACTTCCTAAAAGGGATCTGAGAGTGGGAATGGGAAAGGATGGTGAGGTATTTGTGGAATCTTCATTGATGTTTTTCCCATAACTCCTTCCGAACAGGGTGTTTTTTATAGAGTCATGGAACCCAGGGATGGGAGAGACCTTAAATCCCATCCCATTCCACTGTTCCCTGGGCAGGGACACCTTCCACTGTCCCAAGGCAACCTGTGTTGTCCCAAAATGCCTCCTTCTTCCCAGGGCTGGGATTTTCCTGCATCACAACTCGCTCTGAGGGCCTTGCTGTGCTGGGAGGTGCTGTGGGGCTGTTCCTGCTCCTGGAAACAGGACTGGGAATGGGAATGGGAGCAGCACATCCCCAGAGCCTGCACCCCTCCATGAGTGATAAAAGCTCAATAATAACAACAATATTTCCTTTAATATAAAGCCTGACTGATTTTTCAGGAAAACCACAGTCCACGGGAAGAGCATGGAAAAGCAAAACCGCCCCTGTTGTTTTTCCAGTGTTGGATTTCCACATGGAAAATGTTTCCTTGCGAGAAATAAAAAAAAAAAGGAGACATTTCCCCTGAAGCTCCACAGGTGAATAAACCCAAACTCATCCCAATTTCAGGATGACATTCCAAGGACTTCACAGCCATGGAGAAGTTATTGCCCGTGTCTGGAACGAGGGGTTTAGAGCAGTTCCTACCATCATTAATCCCACATCCCATCTTTCACACCATTTGCGATGTTCTTAAGGGATAAACACTTCCAGAGTAAGATATTACCATGTAAAAGTAAGAATTATTTATGAATTTTAATTATTTTTGTAATTAATCTTTATTAAAGTAAGAATTATTATCCACGGAACTAAAGAAAAGCCAGGGAAATGTCACTGACACTGTTTATGATATCTGAAAAATACCAAATGTGGGAATTTGAGGGGTCTTTGTGGTCTTTGCTTTTATTAGGAGCCTCCTGACACACAGAATTTTCACTTTTTTTTCCTTGATAATAATAGTTTTTCTCATGTTTCTGTAAAACACCCCACTGGGGTTTTTACACGTACCAAACTTCGGGGTCGTTGTGCCCTAAGCTTCAGGCTCAGGGCATGGGATGAGTTTCCCCTGATTATTAACTGGGGCACAAAGTGCTTCCCAAACACCTGGGGAACATTCCAGGACAAATCCGTGTGGGAAGTGAACGACCCCAAGCAGAGTCACCAGACAAAGCCCCAGGAGTTGTCCTTTGTGCCAGTTCTCCAAGGGAAAATCCATAAAAACGGGGTTTGGGAGGGTTTAGAAGATCAGGATCCGTGGGAAGCAGCACCACACCGAGCTCCAAAAAGGATCCAGGAGCAATTCCCTCCTGGGGAAGGGGCAGTGGGGTGGGATGAAATCCTAATTCCTGACCAGGACAAGGAGGGGATGCAGGGAACAGAATTTGTGGGGACGGATGGCGAGGTCTGAGGACTTCTGTGGGAGTGACAAGTTGTGACCCCAGAAGCACAGACAGAAAGGGGGGATTCTCTCAGCCCTTTAAGAACAGGAAGGGGGAATTCTCTCATCCCTTCAACCACAGGAAGGGGGAATTCTCTCTCAGCCCTTTAAGAACAGAGAGGGGAATTCTCTCTCAGCCCTTTAAGAACAGGAAGGGAGAATTCTCTCTCAGCTCTTTCAGGAACTGGAAGGGGGGATTCTCTCATCTCTTTTAGGAACAGGAAAGGGGAATTCTCTCAGCTCTTTTAGGAACAGAAGGGGGGTTTCTCTCAGCCCTTCAAGAACAGGAAGCAGGAATTCTCTTAGCTCTTTAAAAACAGAAAGGGGGGGCTCTCTCAGCTCTTTCAGGAACAGGAAGGGGGGCTCTCTCAGCCCTTTAAGAACAATCTGGAACTAAAAGAAAGGTCACTTACCAGTAACCGAGGCTCTGTGGGAAGTGTAGCCCAAATGAACTTTCTAACAATTCTACCTCTCAATCACAGGGCTCAGACCTGGAAGGACTCTGAGGAGAGAGAGGAGAAGCAGATGGGAGACAAGGTGTTTGTGGCTACCCACGGACAGGGACACCAGCTACTGGTAAGGAATTTGGGATTTCCGGACTCCCACGAGCGCCTGAGGCCGCCCCTGGGAGAAATTTGGGATGAGCTGGAGCTGCCAGAGCTTCCAGAGAGCTGCACCTGCACAGATACCTCAGCACAGCCAACTTGTGGCACTGCAGAGCCAGCGGGGGCAGGATGGATCCCACGGGAACCAGAGCTCCCGGACCGACCGGAGCTGGGCAGCTCCAGCCCCAGGGAGACCCCACCTCATCCAGGATCCAGGATCCAGGATCCAACCCCTGCTGGCTCTGCTGGGCAGAGCCAAGAGAATCCATCATTCCTTTTGGAAAGGTTTGCAGCTGGGAAGATAAAGGTGGAGAGGACTGCCAGGTGGGGAGATGAGAGGTTTGGACACAGTTTTAGGGGCATGGCACAGGGAAGGAAAGCTGGAGTTGCCTCAGGTTAAGTGGAACTCCAACGTGGATGTTTGAAGGAAGTCCTGAAATTCAGAGGGCTTCTGGCCAGGTAAGATCAGCAAGTCCCAACATCCAGGGATGAGGAGAAGACACGGAACAGAGTGAAGGTCTGGAGTGGCTGAGCCCAGAGATCCAGAACGTGCCAGAGAGGGGCTCAAACACTGATTCCCCCTGAGCAAAATGTGCCCCTTCTCCCAAGGGCTGGGAGGAGCACCCAGGGAAGGAGCTCCGGGGATCTCCCTCCTCTGCCAGATCCAGGGAAGAGCAGAGGGCCAAAACAGCTGTGGGAACACGGGAATGTTCCCAGCAGGAAGTGGAGCCCCAGCTCTCTTTAGCGTGGACGTGGGGGCTCATCCAAAGGAAGAACAGGGATTGCCTGAATGGTGATGAAGGCGAAACTGAGAATAGAGAAAAGTAAAAAAATCACTGAAAATCCAACATTAAGAAGGTGTCTGGACTCAATCCAGACTCTTTGGTGTAGAATGTGGGGACTTTTTAGTCTCATTGAGGTGGGAAGTTCCACGGCAAAAGAATTATCCCAAATTCTCAGCAGGGCAACGTTCGACCTCAGCTGGAGCTGAGAGCAGTGAAAGAGGAAAAACCTGGAAAGGTTCACTTCCCAAACCACTCCAGAAAGTAGATGAGATGATTCCACCGGGTTTAAAGACAATTCCAGTGGGTTTAAAGAGAATTCCACTGGGTTTGAAGAGAATTCCACTGGGTTTAAAGACAATTCCAGTGGGTTTAAAGAGAATTTCAGTGGGTTTAAAGAGAATTTCAGTGGGTTTAAAGAGAATTTCAGTGGGTTTAAAGACAGTTCCAGCAGGTTTAAGGGTTGAAGGTCTGGGATCTGGGCCACCAGACACCACATGAGGGGGAGCGGGAAGGGCACAGCTGCCACATCCCACCCCAAGGAGCAGCACATCCCACCCCACATCACTGGGATGCTGGTCCCATAATCCCCTTCCCCCCCCAGTGGAAATCCCAATCCTCTCAGAGCTGGGGAGAAGGGAGGAGGGGCAGGGAGCTGGAATTCTGCTGGAATCCAGGAGGGCTGGGAAGCCCTGCCTGCCCCTACCCCCGAGCTGCCTCCCCAGTGTCCCAGTGAGTCCCTGCACACCAGAGATGGCCCCGGAATCAGCAGCAGCCCTGGCTGGAAAATCACCGGGGAAAAAATGGGGAAAAAAACCCCAAATGCACCCCCAACAGCTTCCTGCTTCCTCAGCTCAAACTCCTGGCACAATTCTGGGTTGGAAAGGGGACAGGGACCCTGCTCAGGGCGGTTTAACGTGCCAGGGAAGGCTCCCTGCATTCCTGAACTCCCTGGAAATCAGCACTGTCCTCTTGTTCCCCCACTCCTGTGCCCTCCTTTGTGTCCTCACAGGGCGGGCAAGGGACCAGCCTTGGGAATATCCACCTGGATATCCACTGGATTTGGGACAGGCCCACACAGGATGGATTTTATGCCTCACAACGGCAATTGGAAAGAATGGAACTGAATTAAGGAATTTCAAACAATATTCCAGGGGGTTTTATCTGGCTTTTATATAATTTATAATTTATATTCACCCTGAATCTCTACTCTCCATGAAACTGCTGCCACAGGGCTGGAAAGCCCTTCCCTAAATTTTCCTGAGCGTGGATAGTAATTCCTGCAGAGGAAATGGAATTCACCCCTGTACCTTGCACTGCCCAGCAAACCTGTGGTCCTACTGCAAATTCCCACATTCCTGGCACATCCACATGGAAAAATCTCAAGGAAATTCAGTCTGCCCACACACCTGTGGCAGCACTGGACAGGGATCAAGAAAGGCTCATTTTAAGCATTTTTAAAGCACAGTCCTGGGCATAAGGACAGAAGAATTTGGGGTTTGACAAAAAAACTCCACTGAAGGAAATGAAAAATGTTCCTTGGATTTCAGTGGATGCAGGATAACAAACTCCTGTGTCCTGATTCCCTGGGTATCAGCTTTTTAATCAATAAACACTGCAAAGCTATAGACAATGGGAAAGCCGAAGATCTAATTTTTTGCATGGAAACAGCAGGAGATAAAAGAAGAAAATAGGGTTTAAGCTATGAAAACACACCAAGATCCAAATTTTGGCTTTACTCAGTTTTCCTGAAATTTTCCTTTGGATGCCAAAGAGACCAAACCATAAAGACTAAGAAAAAACACTCAAGAGTCTTTCCTTACAGTTTAAATAAATTAAACGATAATGATATTATTTTAAAACTAGAATTCTAAAGACGATTTTTTATTTAGAAGTGTACTGTAGAGAAACGTGTCTTTACAAAGACCTCAGAGGAAATGTTTATATTTTAAGAAAGAAATTCTTAACTTGTCCAAAGAAAAAAATAATGCTGTGAACTGTACCTGTTATCACTCAGATTTAACACCCTCAGCTTCTGCATCTGGCCAATCTCATCGGGAAGAAATTCCAGTTTGTTGGAGCGCAGGGACATCACAGTCACATTCTTACAGCTCCCAATCTGTGGGAATGGAAAAGCCAAAATGATGGGATCCCAGATTTGGGGATGTTTACTGCCACTTTTCACGTCAGGAGGAGGCTGAATTGGGTTTTACTGAAAGGCAGAAAATCCAGAATTCAATCAGAAAATGACATTTTCCTGTTGGCAGGAGCCTCAGGGAATGCCTGGGCTTCCTCACAGGGATATCCCCGACTTCCCATGGATTTGCTGCTCCGTTTCACCGCCGAGCACATCAGGAATGTTTGCTGCTGCACACCAAGGCCATGCAATTCCACCAGCAACTCCTTGCCCAGCTAGCGTGTCTGCAGGGGCGGGGACGGAATCCTGGCTCCCACAGGACATTCCAGCCTGGAATTCCCGCAGGGAAGCAGCTGCTCACCTCTCTGGGCAGCTCCGGGAGGAAGTTCTCGTCCACGGCCAGGGTGCGGAGGTTGTGCAGGTACCCGATGGTGGAGGGCAGCGACTCCAGCTCGTTGCAGCTGCAGTCGAATTCTTCCAGCAGGGACAAGCTGGAACGGGAAACACCACGGGAGGGACTGGATCGTCAGATAACGACCCCAGACCTCTGCAGGTTCCACAGCCCCGGAGAGGGAACAGCCAGGGCAGAGCTGCTGGGGCTGCCCCTGGATCCCTGGGAGTGTCCCAGGCCAGGATGGATGGGATTGGAGCAGCCTGGGATGGTGGGAGGTGTCCCTGCCCACTGGATGGGCTTTGAGGTCCCTCCCAACCCAAACCATTCCATGATTTCCATGATTTCCATGATCTCCCTAGCAGAAGTCTACAGTAACAGGATTTTTGGAACCCACTTTAAGGGCACTGGGTTTGCCCACGTTATCACTCAGATTTTCTGGGATATTGAGGATATTTAAGAACGTGAGGAAGAATTCCAAGTGCTTCAGACAGAGATCAGGGCAACTCATTTGGAACCAAGAGTGTGACCTTTGGTCATCCAAATAACACCTCCCAATGGAAATATATGGATGTAATACACGTTACAGAGCGAGATATACAAATATATACATATTACATACAGAGGTTATAGACACACATGAAAGTATTTTGAGGAAATATTTCCTGACCTTCTTCTAAAATGAGACTCCAAATTAAAATTCTTCAAGTGAAAGTTGTGTGACCACCACGACTGCCACCGCTCCAGCTCCTCTGTCCCCTTTGCTCCTCACACTCCACCTCTTACCTCAAGTACTTTAATCAGAGTAAGGTTAAATAACAGCCAATTATTTCTTCCTAGAATTTCCCATCTCCCTGTCCAGTGCCTTAGGGATTTGTCGGAGGATTCTCAGGTTTTTTTCCCAATATTTGGGTGGATCTGATAAGAAGTTTAGCTCTGACAACACGTCCCACAGAGCTCGCTCTGTAGGATTCACAGAAGTCACAGCTGCAGGACTGGCTCCTCACTCTGTATCTAATTTGCCTTCATTCCAGTTTCTCAATTAAAAATATCTTTCAGCTTTCAGATGTGATGCCCCATGGAACCAGAGGCTGCCGCTCCTCCCAGGGAATCCTCAGAGCTCCCCTCTGATTGCTGCACTCCAGCAGGCTGGGAAGCCACAGGGATCGGGGAAAGGGTTCCTTGGAGCACATCCAAAGGCTCTGCCAGGTTCTGCTCCAGCTTTCCTTTAAACCAGGCTCTGCATCCAGCACAACTCACCCCAACCACACACAAAAGGATGTCAGGGAAGGCAGAGGCTCAGTTGTTTCACGGGAGCAGAGGGAAGAGTGACGGATATCCCGTCAGACTGCAGGATGAGCAATTCCCCCTCTCCCTGCTGACAGCACACCCAGAAAGGAGATAAGCTAATTGAGAGCTGCCACCTTCCCAGAGCACCAGGAGATCTGATGCTCCAAGCTGCATCCACGGAAGTTTCCCTGGCAGTGAAGGATGGCTGTATCAGACCAGAATTTCATTGGGAAGGGGATGCCTGGCACAGCCCTTCCCGGCTGTTTTCCGGCCTGCTGCCTTCAGGAGATGGTGCAATAAAAATACCAAAATCCCTGGGAAGCTCTGTTTCCCCTCTGGAACCCCTGTGGTGGGAGAGCTGCACTTCAGAAGGGGATTTTCTGTCCCTCATGGGTCATGGATCGGGCGTGAAGGGAAGCTGGCAGGAGCAGCCATAATCCTGACACTGCTAGTTCAGGTAAAATATCATCAACCTGGCTGTGCTGTCGGGATAAATTCCCATCATTCCTGACAGGTCTAAGGCAAAGCAGACACAAATCAGCTGCTGGTCAGTTGGGCACCCACTGGAACAGGGCAGTTCATGGTCCGAGGAAAATGAGGGATATCCTTAGAGAGATGAGCAGAGAGATTCATGGAGTAGGAAGAGTAATTCCAACCCATCCAAGATCCAAGCTGCATTTCCTACAGCCACAGCACCCAGGGAATGGCCAAGGCAGCCCAGATCCCAGGGGTCACCTCCAGGCACTCTTTGTCCAACATCAGGCAAGAGGAATTTTGCAGACCAAAGAATCCCAGAATCCCAGACTCATTCAGGATGGGAGGGACCCTAAAGCCCATCCAGTGCCATGGGCAGGGACACCTTGCACTGTCCCAGGGTGCTCCCAGCCCCATCCAGCCTGGCCTTGGGCACTGCCAGGGATCCAGGGGCAGCCACAGTGCCAGGCCCTTCCCACCCTCTTCCTCCTAATCACTGATCCCAGCCCTCCCACTTCAAAGCCATTCCCTCTGGTTCCATCACTCCAGATCCTGCTAAAACCTGGGAATACAAATCTACCCCGGCATTTGCAGCACCTGGCACAGACTGGACCCGTGCCCCAAGCACCAAACACTGCCCCAGGCCCAGCTGTGGGTCCTGAATTCCCCCTGGCACCTTCCCACCCACCCAGATCCCACAGAGAGCATCTCCAGCCTTTGGCTCAGTCAGTGAATTAACGGGAATCCCTAAATTTTGTGTGGAACATTTGATTAAGCCGGGCCTGTTGTGCACTCTGAGAGCCACCACAGGCTTGTCCTTCGAACAGAAATCCCAAAAATGAGGGTGGAACTCCCCACCAGAGCATGGAGTCTGCCCTGAAGTGCTCTCATGGAGAAACCCCAGAGGGAATGTTCCCTCCTCCACACTGCCAATCCCTGTGTGACAGTAACAGGCTCTGGGGGGGTTCCGCTGCTGGAATTCAGGAGAAAGAGCCCCAGCAGGAATCTATCCAAAGGGGTGAGTCACAGAGAGCCAGGTTCATCCTGATGTGGGAGACTGTGCCCTCATTAGAGGAGAGGGAATTTTTCACTGGAAAAGCACAACCAGTGGCTCCACCACAGCGTGGAGATCCCAGGTGATCCCACCTGCTCTGCAGTTCCACCTCGGAGCTGTGGCTGGGCCTTTGGAAACATCATTAAGGCTCCAGGACAAACCCTGAACAGATGTTGGGTTAAAAAAGGGCATTCCCCTTCAACTGGAGCAATTCAGTACATAAAAGAGTTTTAAAAGGTTTGAGAGCCTGACTCCCAAAATGGCTGAAGCTGGATATGAAATCCATCTTTTTGCAGCATCCAGGAGAGCTTGGAGCCTTTGGAGCTTTCCCTCGGATGAAAATTTGCTGCTCCACAGAGATTTGGGGAGCAAAGACTTGTCCTTCAGTGATTCCCATCACGAGCTTTTAACGCTCCCCATGAACATCCCATAAATCTACAACACTCCAAGGATGAGCCAGCCTGGGCTTCCAGTGGCTGCAGCTGGAACAGGTCACAAATATGGATTATTTTTCCCAAATGGCACCACAACAGCTCAATTCTTAGTGAAACAGGCCAGGACCAGGGCTTGGAGCAGCCTGGGATAGTGGGAGGTGTCCTTGCCCTGGCAGGGGCTGGAATGGGATCACTTCTGAGGCCTTTGGATGCCACCAAGCTGCAGACCCTCAGCAGAGCGAGGCAGAGCCGTGGGAGACCCGACACCAGAGAGCTGCAGAGCATCCCGAGTGCTTCCCCTGACCACAGCTCCTGGAATCCTTCTGGCTTTCCCACAGAGGTTTCTGTCATGGTTTAGGAACTCTCCATCCCTGTGAGGCCACAGCCAGATCCTTCCCAGCTCCAAGCCCCCTGCCTGTTGCCATGGGAACAGATGGATTTCCCCCAAATACTTCTCCTTCTCCTTTTGCTGCTCTGCTCATCCCAATTGATTCACACTGAAATCCTTGTTTTTCCTCTTGGAAAATCTGATATATTTTCCCTTCTTCCCCCTTGCACTGAAAAATCCCCAGGGTTAAATGTCACAACCTGGGTGCTGGAAATTATTTTTGTAATTCAGTATATTTGTCCTATTTTATATTTGAAAACCCACACTCCTTGAGCAGAAGGGAAAACGTATTTTAATTAAAAATTATGGAACTGGGACTCACTTTCCAATGGCATTGGGCAGGATTGTGAGCTGGTTGTCATCCACCTTCAGAGTTGTCAGTCTCTTCAGCAATCCTGCGGGAAGAAATAATGGATGAACAGCTCCCGTGGATATTTCCTGGAATCCCATAAGCAATGATCTGTAACCTCAACAGCTCTGCTCTGGGTTTTAGGAATTATCATTCCAAATGGATTTATTCCTGCTAAATGCCCTCTAAAAGTCAATCTGGGCAGAAAACCAGGGAACAGAAATCCTGGGGTTGATGGGGAGATGTAGAAGACCAAGATGGAAAATAGGAGGAGAAGGCACCCAGTAGGAGTGCCAATAATTAGCATAGTTAATTAGCAATCCATGTTGGAATCTGAGTAAACTGATTTAAAACTGAGGAATTTTACAGGTCCATGTTCAAAGGGAAAGGGAAAATCAAATATAAGGGGTCAGGGTTGAAAGGAAATATCCTGATGGACAGAGGGATGTGCCTGCAGCCACTCAGCTCCCAGAACTTCCATGGATCCTAAATAATCCAGAAATTCCAGGCAGGTAAAACAGTAAAAAACCAAAACAAACAAAAACAAAACCAAAAACAAACAAAAAACCCTAACAGTTTGAATTATTTCCTTTTTATTTTCTTTTTCCTCTGTGAGTGAGCAGCAAATTCCTGCCAGAGCTTCCCCTTGTTCCCCTCATCGATCTCAGGCTGGTTTTCTCATTTAAACCACATCAGTTTTGTCCTTCTCTGCTTTTTTTCCTTAAAACAGCAAACCAGGAGGATCAATTCCTAAAAACCACGGAATTCTGCTCCTGACTTTACAAAATGGGAGTGCCCAGACACCATTTTCTGCCTCCTTTGGGATTTAATGGCAGGCCTTGCCCCACCATTATAAAATCACGTAATTCCAAAAAATAATACTAATAATTAAATAAAATAAAATAAAATAAAAATATATATAAAATTGAGAGGAATCCCTGAGCTTTCCTCACCTATGGAATCTGGCAGCTGCTGCAACATGTTGGAGGAGAGGAGGAGATCCTCCAGCCCCTCACAGCCCGAGATGTCCAGGTCCACCGTCTCTATCCTGTTTTTTGACACATCCAGGTACACGAGCTGTTTTAACTTCCCTATAGACTTAATAGCACGTGAGACAGAGTTACTTGAGCAGATAGAGCTGTTAATTAGAGCGTTAATTAGAGACAAACACACAGATCCGGGTGAGACGAGGTTATCTCAGCACCCTCCGGATCGCTGCTGTCCCCGCAGCAGGGCCGGGGTGGGCTTGGCCTCAAAGGAGCAAAAGAAACCCCCCAGGTTAATTAACGTGCTCCAAATTAATTCAATCTGCTGGAATTCGGCATTCCTGGGCCTGCAGCTGAGTTATTTCTCCATTTGGACACAGATCCAGGGGAGATTCCCAATACCCACCTCCCACCAGGCAGGTGGAGCTTTTCTGTGTTGAACCATCCCATACCTTTTCTATTAATTATTTAATTAATTAATGACTCTGTGCACCCACCCAAGAAAATGTACTTGCAGGTTTTCCCTGCCAGGCAATCACCAAACCACCCCGTAATTCCATCAAATAAATGTCCATACCCCAGGCAGCACTTGCAAGGAATTGTTGTCCATCCACAACTCCTTTAGATTCTGGATTTGTTCGAGGACCTCAGGCTGAGGGGAAGAATAAATAATTATGGGCAGCCAAGTAAAGCAGCATTTCTTCAGTTAAATAAAAATCAATATTTTCTTTAAAAAAAAAAAAAAAGGATTCCCTCTTCACTTCCCTTTGGTTTTTTATAGCCCCTCCTCAGCCTTTCAGGTGTTTAAGGACAAGGAGAGAACATTCCCTTCGTGTAATTTAACCACTCTTTATCAGAACTTGTAAAATTTAAGAAGTTTTTGCAAAAGAAATGAGCCCAAAGGACACATCCTTGGGCGATTTAATATCTGCAGCTGGCACACCCAGGAGTCAGAAGGCACAGGGGATAATGGGCACTGATAAAACCTGGAATTGCAAAATCAAAATTTCACCTGTTTTGTTCTTTTCAGCACTTGGGGGTTATCAGTGAGAGAAGCTGAAAAAGGCAATGCCCCAAACCACTTCTCACTCCTTAACGCAGTGAAAATCCAGAACTACAAATCCAGGTCAAACACATGCCCAGGTTCCCTCAGCAGTGTTTTCCTTTCCCACAAAACACCTTCCCCAGCAAACCAAGACCTGGAATTTGCCTTCGCCCTCTCAAGCTGGAGAGATTTCTTTTTTTTCAAAGCCTGTCAGAACCTGGTATTAAATATTCCATGAAATATTCCATTCCAAATCAGGTTCCAGCATTTGGAAGCAGTACAATTGCCCTGGAATTATTCCAACACAGGCAGAAACAAACGGACCTTCAGACCCTGAGACAGACCTCGAGTTATCCCGTGTGGTCTGGTTTGGAATGCTGCCATTCCCAGAAGAAATCTGACTTTCCACTTGCCCAGGGAGCTGTGGGAGAAGCTCCTGATGCCTCATCAGGTAAGAACAAAGTTGATAAGCGGGAGAACTCATTCCTTGTTTTCCACATCCCCACATAACGAGTTCCTATTAAAAACTAGTGGTGAACATTTTAAAGGTGATTTATTTTGCCTCTGTTAATTCCATCGAAATTCTTCTGTCCTTCAGTGATTAAAACCACTCCTAATTTCCAGGCTGAATTGATTAATGGTCATTTGCTACTATTTGTTCCCGTGCTGATTAATGTGTGTTTATCCCTCTGGAGGGTTCACAGGCTGAGGTCATTATGGATAATCATAATTCCCCCTCTCAACTTTAATTTGCTCTTAAATCCCTCTCATTAACAGACACCTTTCTCCAAGGCCCCAGCCTGCTCCTGGGCTGTGCAGAGCACACTCTGGTGGGGAATCTCTTGGATTATAATTTCCCAGCAGGATGGGATTTCCCGTTATTGTGGAGCACCATGGAATATTCCACATGATGGCACAGCACGATCCAGATGGGACCTCATGGACGGGCTGGTATTAAAGTGGCATTAAAACCTTACTTGTGACTGTTAGAAATGCTTTGGTTCGGGTCTGCTTGGGGAATATTTGCATTTTCCACATTTTGGAATATGCTACAATTGGAATAGAGTAGAATGGGAACAGGAATAGGACAGAAAAGGAACAGGAATAGGAATAGAACAGAATAGGAATAGGAATAGGAATAGGAATGGGAATGGGAATGGGAATGGGAATAGGAATAGGAATAGGAATAGGAACAGGAACGGGAACGGGAATGGGAATGGGAATGGGAATAGGAATAGGAATAGGAACAGGAATAGGAATAGGAACGGGAACAGGAACAGGAACAGGAACAGGAATAGAACAGAATAGGAATAGAATAAAACATAGTAGAACAGAATAGAATAGCAACAGAAATGGAATAGGAATAGGAACAGGAGTAGGAACAGGAACAGGAACAGGAACAGAACAGAAGAGAACCAGCAGGAAGGGTTTTACATTGACCACCCAGTCCAACTCCCTGTCCAATTCAGTCTGACCAAACCTTTAAGGATATTATTCAGGGAATTGTCCATATGTCCCTTAACCCCCTCTCCAGGAGCCTGTTCCAGGGTCTGACCACCCTTTCCACGCAAAAAAACTTCCTGGGATTGAGTCTGAATGGAAGACTCACACGAACTTTTGATAAAATTACATTATATTCTATCCTCTTTCCTTTTCCTTCTCTCCCCACCTTCACCTCTTCCCTTCCTGAATTCCTCCCAAAGCCTTGCTGCTGGCTGCAGACTCCTGAACCTCTGGAACTGCGTGGAGAGAAGCCAAACTTGGCAAAGCTGCTGCCTCCTCCTCTTCCCAGGGCCAAGTTTGACTCCCCAAAACCCGGGGGATTCACTGCTCCTGGAGACCCGTGACAGGAGCTGCCTCTTCCCTCCCTTGATTCCATCTTGGATACAGCTGCTATGTAGGGAGCCACAACCTGCGTTCCAGGAACGCACGCGTCTCCCGGGATTTGGGAATCCTGTTCCCAGCGCAGGGGGTGAACGGAATTATTCCACTTTGGCCACAGCAGCCCCGTGCCTGTGGCTCCATCTGGCTGCAGGAAGGGCACGGACTTTTCCAGGTCCGAGGGAAGGACCACGACAGTCCCAGGATACCCAAGAAATGAAGCTCTCCCACACCACCAACTCATCTTTCTCCAATAAAAAGGAGATTTCTGCGGAAACCCAGATCAGATTTCCGGGATCCATGAGAACAGGACCTTTTAATCCTTTTTTTTCCAGGCGTCAGGTAAGCTAGTGCCACTTTTCCTGAGGCATTCCTGCACATTCCCGCTGCTCCTTGGCCTCTTGGCCCGTTTGGCTCCTGGCATTCGATTCCAGTTCCTACATTTTTGGAGCAGCTGCCTGAAAAATGAGCCAGAATAGGACTTCTGGCCCTAACAGCAGGATGGGGCCACCCCTCTCCTGATCTATCACTCGTGGGATCACTCTGCTGCCATGGAAAAATATGGAATATTGTCCAGCTCTTTTCAAACACCACAAACCCAAACCACCCCCAGGGCAGGCGCTCTGAACTCGGGAAGGATTCAATTCCTACAATTAAAATTCCGAGCAGCACTTCCGAAAATTTAGTTCTGTTTATCCACGCTGAAGATTTTAATTAAAAATCTGAGTTAAATCCTCTCTTTTTCTCTGGAGTGGAATAAATGAGCAGCCTGGAACAGGGTGGGAGCTGCTCCATGAAACAGAGGTAGAGACTTTGTTACAGCTTTTTACCACCAGGTGACATTTCAGCGTTTGTTTGAAGTGGAATTATCTCAGTTTTAACTAAAGCTACAGAAACTATTCCCTTGTAGGACTGCAATCCCTGATCCTGCTCTTCCAGGACTCCCCAGGAACACCATCTCTTACTTTCTGTGCTGACAACAGAGAAAATTCCCACAAGATTTAAATCTCAGGGAAATTAATTCTGATTTGGGGGATGAGTTAAGGACAGAAACTCCTTTGGGAGTCAAAAATTGACCTCTGCTGGAATCCCAGAATCCCAGACTGGTTTGGGTTGGGAGGGACACAAAATCCCATCCCATTGCACCCCTCTGCACTGTCCCAGGCTGCTCCCAGCCCTGTCCAGCCTGGCCTTGGACACTCCCAGGGATCCAGGGGCAGCCACAGCTTGCTAATAAAGAGCAATTTCTAATAACTGGTAACAGTAATCCCTATTATTTTCACGATATAATGGATGATATTAAGAAGTAAGTCCATTACTGACACAACAGTTCACCCTGAGATCCTCAATCCCTCCCCCAGGGAAGCATCCTGGGGTAACAACGTGCTCAGAGGGGGAATCCTCAGCGACCTTGAGCTGAGGAGCAAATCCTGGTGGGGATGAAGCACGTTTGGCCACCACCACTGCCCTCAGGAATGGGAAACACCTTCCATGGGGCAGGGAGATGTGTCCCTTGCCCAAGGCCACGATCCAACAAAGCCTTTCCAGAAAAAGCATTAATGCCCCATGGTCAGAGCATCCAAACCCCACAGGTTTCCCATTAAAAACGGGAGCATTTCTTACCAGCTCAGAGAACTCATTATTGCCCAGATCCAGCCTCTCCAGCTGAGTCAGTTTGTGCATTGACCTGGAACAGATTAGGAAAGACTTAAAATGAGATTTTAACTTGCAAAACGTCAGTCGGATTTTGCTGGGATAAAAATAAAGCTGCATTGATACTCTTATGGCAAGAAAGAATTGCACCAGTTTGATGCTGATGCAAATTTAAACAATCTTTGAGACATTAACTGAGGTTCTTGAACTCAAAAGCCAGCAACAGTTATTTTCATATAAAAGCAAACAAAATCTTGGTAGAATTTTGCATATTAGTTCAGGGAAAATGCCTCATGTTATATTAATAAGTGACTGAAATGAAACATAACAGAAATCGTGGCTTTTTGATAGAGATTTATACACTTGTTGTGGTTTTTTAGAAACCACTAGAAAGTGTTTGGGCACTTGGGCCAGGGCCCCAGTGTGGCTGCCCCTGCTCTGAGGTTCAGATTTAATAATGTTCAAAGTTAATAAATCGATTTTTGCCTTTGTTTCCATGAGCAAAAGCAGAGCAGGGCTTTATTCCAAGCGCAGAATTTCCCCTTAAGCCCTGGCAGACCAAAGTGATCCCAACACCACGCTGGGTTTGGGGGGTGCAGTGAAAAAAAAAAGAGGATAAAAATAATTAAGTCATTTAACGTGAACTGCAACAGGCAGTTCAGAGGCCTCCTGAGGTAATCAGATCCTAATCAAAAAATTAGCACAGCCTTAATTGCTGTGATCTAAAATATCAACCATTTTATCACTGCAATATGTGCCAGAGGTAAAACTGGTTTTGTTCAATTATTATTGAGATGCTGTGGCTGAAAATCAGGGCCTGGTGCAGCATTTCAGCCACGGCCCGAGGCGGCTGTGCCAGCAGCACTGCTGCAGCTTTGCTGCCAGCCAATTTCACTCCTCCCCTTCTTAAAACGGGGAAAGAAACCCCATAGAAACAGGGAATGAACCCCACAGAAACAGGGAAATAAACCCCACAGAAACAGGGAAAGAAACCCCAGAAAAGCAGGGAAGTAAACCCCACAGAAACAGGGAAAGAAACCCCAGAAAAACAGGAAATGAACCCCACAGGAACAGTGAAATAAACCCCACAGAAATAGGACATAAACTCCCCAGAAACAGGGAAATAAACCCCAGAAAAGCAGGGAAGTAAACCCCACAGGAACAGGGAAATAAACCCCACAGAAATAGGAAATGAACCCCACAGAAACAGGGAAATGAACCCCACAGAAACAGAAAAATGAACCCCACAAAAATAGGAAATAAACCTCAAAGAAATAGGAAAATAAACCCCACAGAAACAGGGTAATGAACCCCACAGAAACAGGGTAATGAACCCCACAGAAACAGGGTAATGAACCCCACAGAAACAGGGTAATGAACCCCACAGAAACAGGGTAATGAACCCCACAGAAACAGGGTAATGAACCCCACAGAAACAGGGTAATGAACCCCACAGAAACAGGGTAATGAACCCCACAGAAACAGGGTAATGAACCCCACAGAAACAGGGTAATGAACCCCACAGAAACAGGGTAATGAACCCCACAGAAATAGGAAATAAACTACACAGAAATAGGGAAAGAAACCCTACAGAAGCAGCAAAAGAAACTCCACTGAAATATATCACAACATATTATTATAACGAATATTTTAATTATTATACACATTATATATTATCTATATATTTTTATAGTTTAGATATTTCTATTCTATCTTTTCAGTGATTAAATCCTGAAACTCTTCAGAGATGAGATACACTCAAATTGGTAAAACCTTTGCCTTTCATCCCAAATTCTGTTGAACACAACTTTAACAGCTTTGGGCTTTTCTACTGTAAATTCAGCTTAAAATGCAACTTTTAACCATTATTTCCACAGTCAAATAAGCAATTCCAGAAACTAAAATTGATGTGGGGGCAGATTCATTTCAGGGAGTTTGGGCTCCATCAAAAAATGAAGCTCTGCCAGTGTTCCCAGTGGAATTTTCTATGAGATTTTCCATTAGGTGCTGGTATTTTTATCTCTTTCGTGTAATTACTTATACTTTTCTTATGGAAAGCTTCATTCCAGCTTTCACGTGGGGTCATTTTATAGAGGTGGCTCAGGAAAGGAGCAATTATGAGTAATGCTCAGTTAAATATTCATTGCTTCAGTGATGTAATGGCAGAGAATGAATGTGCTCACGGAAGTGGCAAATGAAGATTGCCCACAACTCTTTACTGGGATCCCATTTGGAGCTGTCCTTCCATTCATGAGTGACTCCATTCAGGAGGTTTTTGGGCTATGGGGGTGGAATTCCCACGAGGTTCAGGTTAAAAAGTTGATTGTATTTTTTAATGATTTTTAAACACGAAATGTGATTTTTAAAAGGCTACGAAGGCGGGGAAACCAGCGAAGAAACGACGGAATCCTTGGTGAAAAATTAACATTTTAAACCATTCCCACTCCATAAATAAATTGTAACTCACATGATACAGTCCAGGGGTATTAATTACAATTCCTGCTAATCACGTTAATGGCCTAATTTAACTCTCTCATGTTCTCGCAGGTTTGGCTTTGTTGCCTTATTTAGAAGCCATTTAGCTAAAAATTGTAAATAATTCACATAACCGGGAAAATGCTCTGGTTTAGGCCACAGAGAAAATACCTCAATAATAAAAGCATGGAATTGTGAAGTTTGGAAAAGCCCTCTGAGCTCATCGAGTCCAGCCATGGTCACCACTGATCCATGTCCCCAAGTGCCACATCCAAAGGTTTTCTGATCACTTCCAGTGAGGGAGACTCCACCAAGTTATTAAATTAAAATCAAATTATAATATCCATTTAATTCGGTTATTTAACAGTACTTTGGGATCTCTGTCTCCACCGCCTCGAGGAGAAGCAGCCCAAGTTTCCCATAATAAAAACTGACTAAAAATAACTAAAGTTTCATCAGGATATGCAAGACATTATTCTTATTAGAAACCTTTATATTTATATATTATTCAAATCCCTGAAGAATTCATCACCCTTTCTGCTCTTCTGTACTAATTCTGCATGGAATGAACAAACAGAGGGCGAAGAGAGACCGAAAATGCATTTTCAGCCCCATTTATTTTGCCCAGAGAACAGGAGAAGATCTGATTTAAGGTGCTGAATAATTCCCAGGGACGAACCAGGGAATTAAGGGAATTTGATGGGAATTAAGGAATATCTGATGACTCAAAGCTGACTCCATCAGCTAAACCCAAAACTGGGAGAAAAGGAATTTTAGTTCCTTCTTTCAGAGTCCTTTTGATTCCTCCTCCTGCTGCAGCGTGGCCTGGGGGGCAGCGAGAGCACGGAACAAACCCAGCGCCACTTCCAGAGTGTCATTCCAGGGTTCTGGGGGGAAGCCATCCACAATCCAACACCCTACTCAGGGAGAGGAAAAACCTACTAAACGAGAGAAAAATCCTATTAAATGAGAGGGGGAAAAACCCCATTAAATGAGAGGTAAATGAAAGGAAAATCCTATTAAATGAGAGAAGAAAACCTACTAAATGAGAAGAAAAACCTACTAAACGAGAAAAAATCGTATTGAGAGAAAACCCTACTAAATGAGAGTAAAAACCTACTAAATGAGAGCAAAAACCTAGTAAATGAGAGAAAAATCCTATTAAATGAGAGAAAAAGTGCATTAAGTGAGAACCCACTAAGGAAGAGAAAAAAAAACTATTGAGAACTACTACATGAGAACCTACTGAGAGAAACAACCTACCAAGTGAGAACCTACTAAATGAGAGGAAAAACCTGCTAAATGAGAGAAATTACCCACTGAGAACCTAATAAATGAGAGAAAACCTACTGGGAACCTATTAAATGAGAAAAAACTCAATAAATAAGAACCTGCTAAATGAGAACCTACTGAGGGAAAGAACCTACTGAGAACCTACTGAATTAGAGAAACAACCTAATAAATAGGAGAAAAAAAACCTACTAAGTGAGAACCTGCTAAATGAGAGATGGAACCTATTAAATGAGAACCTACTAAATGAGAGAAAAGAACTCCTCAATGAGAGAAAAATCCTGTTAAATGAGAGGAAAAACCCTCTAAGTGAGAACCTACTAAACGAGAGAGGGAACCTATTAAATGAGAAGCTACAAAGTGAGAACCTCCTAAGTAAGAACACACTGAGAACCTACTAAATGAGAACCTGCTAAATGAGAGAAAAGAACTCCTAAATGAGAGAAAAATCCTATTAAATGAGAGAAAAAAGCCTCTAAGTGAGAACCTACTAAACGAGAGAAAGAACCTATTAAATGAGGACCTACAAAGTGAGAACCTCGTTAGTAAGAACCTACTGAGGACCTACTAAATGAGAGAAAAAAACCTACTGAGAACCAACTAAATAAGAACCTATGAAGTGAGAACCTACTAAATGAGAGAAAAAACCCACTAAGTGAGAACCTACTCAATGAGAACCTACAAAATTCCAGCGAGGCCATCCCAGGGCGCCAGGCCGAGCCAATCCCGCTCTCCCACCGGACAGGGACGCGGAGCACACGGATGCAGGAGGAGCTGGGAAAAACAGAAGGTCCGCGCTGGTCCCACAGGTAAAAATAAATGTTGTGATCCAATTAAGGTTCTTTAGAAATTCCTCTGCCCAAATTAAGGTGCAAACGAGGCCATACGCCAGTGACAATAATATGGGTTTTATTGATGGTAGGCCTCAATCTCCATGATCCCCTCAGAGAAGGCTGCGTCGAAATCCCTGGGAGCTGACTATAACCTCCACAGCTTCCTCAGAGAAAGCTGCATCAGAATTCCCGAGAGTTTGGGCCCCCACAGATGAGACCTCAATCTCCACAACCCCCTCAGAGAAGGCTGTGTTGGAATCCCTGGGAGCTGACTACAACCTCCACAACTTCCTCAGAGAAAACTGCATCAGAATTCCCGAGAGTTTGGGCCCCCACAGGTGAGACCTCAGATCTCCACGATCCCCTCAGACAGGGCTGCGCTGGAATCCCTAGGAGTTGCTGTGTCTCTATAGAAGAGACTGTCACCTCCACAGCTTCCTCAGAGAAAGCTGCATCAGGATTCCCAAGAGTTCGGGTCCCCCACAGAAGAAACCTCGACTTCCACAACCCCCTCAGAGAAGGCTGTGTTGGAATCCCTAGGAGCTGACTATAACCTCCACAACTTCCTCAGAGAAAGCTGCATCAGAATTCCCGAGAGTTTGGGCCCCCACAGGTCCACAACCCCCTCAGAGAAAGCTGCATCAGAATTCTCGAGAGTTTGGGTCCCCACAGGCGAGACCTCAATCTCCACAACCCCCTCAGAGAAAGCTGCATCAGAATTCCCGAGAGTTTGGGCCCCCACAGGTGAGACCTCAATCTCCACAACCCCCTCAAAAACCCCCATCCTGCTCCCACAGCGTTCCAGCTGCTCCCCGCTGGAACTGCGCCAGGGTGCTTGGATTCTGTAGGGATTGGGATCAATCCAGGATAACGGGAACGGCACTGGGAACCACTTCCCCGTGCCACAAACTGGGACAGCCGAGCAGGGGTGGAGCGTGACCAAAGCCAATGCCATTAGCGCGGGGAATCCCCAGTGTGTTCAGCTCCGGGTTCTGGGAGGAGCCCAGGGTTTTGGGATGATTAGGAACAAAAGGAGGGCGAGGCTGGGTGATTCTCCACGGTTGTAAATGTTCTCCCCTCCCAGCACTTGGGGCCAGGAAGCTTTCCCCTGAAATTCAGCGTTCCTAATGAGACATCAGCTCCTCCGGAAAAGAGACCGTGGAATCCCAGAATTCCGTGGAAAAGGCCTTAGAGCTCATCTGGTCTGTGGGAAGTGTGGAATTGGATGGGATTGGAGGTCTCTCCCAACCCAAACCAGTCTGCAATTCTGGGGTTCTGTGAAGAACAATTAAGGCAAATTTCCACACAACTTTAAAAATGGGAAAAGCCTTTTTTTTTCCTGAAGCAAACCAATGGAATACATTTTCCAGCCTCTTCCCTGAGCAGCAAACGGATTCAGCTGAAAAAACCCAAAGGGAAACCTCGTAGTAGCAGTTGCTGATTCAAATATTGCCAATATTTTAATAACGTGGTGCCAGAGTAGTAAAGCTGGGGGATGGGGGGGTGTGAGTTCCCAAAGTCAGCCAGAGCTGCTATTTGAGGAAAACGGGTCACCAGGAACGCTGGAAATGTTTGTGAAGCCCGAAGTGTGGCAAACACTTCCCGTCTTTATCAGAAACTCGGGAGAAAGTGGAGCAGCATCTCAAAAAATAGCAGGAGAGAGTGAAGCTTTCCCCTAAATTTAGCCCCCCCTGGACAGATTCTCAGCTGATTTAAATTGTCTCTTCCACACGCTTCAAAAAAACCCCCAAACCCTGTGATTTTTGCCAGGCAACTTCCTAAAGTGGGATTTGGGAAGCGCTAAGGATGTGAGTGAGGAATGTGGATTTCGTGGCAGCGACGTTTGTAAGCCACGGGGAAGCTCGGGGCCACTCAATGATCAGGTTCCTGGAAATAAAAATCACTTTTATCCAGCAAATTCCCGTCAGAAGGGAGGTAAAGGATTGGGACATTTCTAATCTCGGAATGTTTCCTGGAATTTGTGGATCATTCACTTCATTTCTCCCTTTGCAGCAAAGTCTTGGCTACGGAAGGGCACAAAAGTTGTGACCCCACAGGGTTAGAAACTGCAAATTTGCAAATTTGACCTCTGCAAAACAGCCACTGCTCTTGATAACAGGAAGGATCTGGTCTAATTCACTTGATTTTGGTTTAAAACCAAAAAAAAAACAAAAACAAAAAAAACCTGTGATTTTCACACAGTTTTTATGATGCTGCTTAAAAACCTAAATGGTTTAATCTCCTAATACACAGTCCCACCCCTTTAAAAAACCCCCAGCATAAGTAAGAGTTACAAATCAGCCCAATAAATGTGAATTTTAGAAATAACAGGAAAACATCCCCACTTTGCCTTGTTCCCAACCGATTTTTTCCTCGATTTTGGGTAGTTATGGATACCTGGCACATTCATTGGTGCACATCCACAGGGGAGCCTGGCAGTGGGATTAATTAAAATTAAAACTTTGGGTCTATCTCTAAATTTTGGGGGGAGAGAGAGAAATGGAAAGAAGTGGGAAGGCCTGGGGGAAAAGAAATGGAATTAATATCAGAGAAAAATGTCATTTTTTCCACATTGTACTTACAGAAAAAAAATCAAAGTGCACTTGGAATTCAAAGGACAGAGAAAGTTCCATTTTATGGAAATTCCTAAGAGGAAATTCTTGTGGGTGAAAAATGTGTTTCCCCCAAGCTTTTTTCCCCAATATATAACTGGGAAGCCAAACCAGATATTTTCAATTATGTCTGCACCAAAATCTTGTTTTCAACCCTTCATTCTTTACCCAGAAGGAAAATCTTAATTGAGGAACATCCTTCTTGTGTCCATTTCTCCTTCCAGTATTTTTCATGGGAAACTTTAACCGGGCTGATCTTGTGTGGTTTTTAATTATGAGAAGAAAACTTTTCCAACTGTCCCTTCAACAAGGAAAATATTGGCACACTGACAGAAAAATATTGTACAAAATGGGAAAATTAATTTTTTATCGACTTGAACGCTCAGAAATCCTTTTGTAACTTAAATTGTGGCAATTCAAGCCCAGAAATTCAGCCCAGCTCGAGGGGTTTGGACAAAAAGGCAAAGCAGAAAATTCCCAAGTTCGATTGCCCACAACAGGTAAAGCCAAACAATGATTTTCCAAGGAAAATCTGAATTTTGACAGCAAACAGAACGAGCAGGAATTCCCAGGAATAAAACCAACCCTCTCTTCTCACGTGGTTATGTTCTGGTGCAGTCAGAGCCTAAAATGTGCCATCAAGAATCCAAACCACCGGTTTAGATTTTAAGGCTGAAAACAGCAAAGTTTAAAGGATTGAGCTAAAATGGGGGATTTTAACAAAAGGAAAATAAAACCCCACCCCATCATCATCACCATCAATTATCATAATCTTGTCCACAAAGTCCTTTCATTCCTGACTCCAGCCAGGAGTAAAAGGCCAGGCATGAAATATTTTGGAAGACTGCACCAAACCAACTGCAAAGGGAAGGCTGGAAAATCCGATTCTTTGGGGAATCTCAGCTGGAAACCCACGAAGAGCAGAGCAACCCAAACAAACGTCTGCAGAGGAGATCAAAGTGCTGAGCCACGTCAGGAGTCGAGCAGTGTTACGTAATTTGTGACAGCACGTCCCATTTCTGGGGGATTTCAGCCCATTTCCCCAGTTCCCAGTTTCCCCAGTGACCACATTCCGCAAACTCTTGGATACCTCCCCTCAATTCTGCTTTTTTTCGGATAAATATCTTTATTTTTCCGTACCACTCACTGTGCAATCCCTATTTTTCCTGTCAGGACCTGCTCCGGCCTTCCCCATTTCCCTTGGAGCCTTCCCAGACGAGCTCTCCCTCTTTTTTCACCCCGTGTCACAAACATTCCTTTGGCTCCCACGAGCACTCCCCGACGGATCCATTTGGATCCATGACTCACAGCCATTTTACACCCCTCTAAAACACTCCCGTCCTTCATTCCCAGCCTAATTCCTGACTGGAGAGCTCCTGATCTATCCCCAAATCCCTGCTGGTCCCTCAGGATGTGGCTTTGCACGTTGAATCCCAAGTTCTAATTGCTGTTGCCCTCGGAATGCCTCAATTCCTGCCATTTTGGAGGACTGCAACTTTCCCTCCTCACGAAGCAAATTAATCCTGAAGCCCAGGAGAAATCCCATTTTGTTGTTTTTTCCCCTACATCAGGACTCTCTCCTCTGGAAGTGGATCCACTGGACATCACTTTTCCCAGCAGGAGAACGAGGGCTGCAGTTCCTGCTGCCAAAAATCCCCGAGATCTGCCACGAGGAGCCACGACTTTATTGGGAGCCAGTGAGTCAGAGGATGAGAACAGCAAATCCAGGGATCTCCTCATCCCTCCCAGCCCCTCCAGACTCCGGTGACTCAGCAGGACCCAAGGAGCTCCCTGCACTCCCTCAGTCTCACGGAGGATTTTGGGAAGAAATCCCACAGAACCTTTGGGAAGCTGTTTTCCTCTGCCCAGAGATCAACCCGGGGCTTGGAATTCGCTCCAAGGTCTTTGAAAATTCCAGGCTGCTTGGAACAACCAGCAGCACAGGGGAGATCCCAGATTTTTCCTGAGGTTAAAAAAACCCCCCAAAAATTTCAGGGAGATTCCTGAATATTCCTGATTGCTCTCAGGAGTCCCACAGGATGTTCAAATCCCAAAAAATCAGTTTAGGAGCATCAGGTCTGGTGACCATGAAGAGAAATGAATACTTAGGACAGAGCCCAGATTCCCAGAAAATATAAAATTCCCCTTAGTGAGGAAATGTGCTGTGATTCAGGAACATTTGGCCTGAAAAATCAGGAAAACTGGTGGACTAAAGTGGTTTTTAGGAGCAGGAGACCCCACTGCACTTTTCCCAGCAGAGGCCACCTGCAGAGTAAAAGTCACCAAATTAAAACTTGGTCAGAATCTCCCAAATGCTCCAAAATTTTACAGAAATTCCAGGGGAGAAAAAAAAAATCCAGATTTTTCTGTTTTTGTTGGACAAATCAGAGCCTTAATAAAATATCAGAAATTATCTGCAACATCCAGCAGAGATTTCCAAATATTCCCAGCTGCTCAGAATGTCCAGGGAGATGATCGGTGATAATCTCTGATCAAACCACACCCAGGGAAAATAAATCCCTGGTTTTAAGGAAGATCTTTGGGCCAAACACGAAGATATTTTCAGCAGGTTCAAAAATTTTCTGTGGGGAAAATGGGAATATCCTGCCATGTTTTCATCACCCACAGTTAGAACTGCCTTAAATTGCTATTTCTGCAGCAATTTTAGACCGTTTTGCATCCAGTTCCTATGGATACGTCTTCCAACAACCTGGATTTAGCAGGAAATAGAGCAGGTTTAGAGCTCTGCCTAACACAAAGCACATTCCATTCCTGCTGATGCCCAAATGCTGAATTTTTCCTTAAAATACTCTTTTTTTCCTAAATATTTTAGAAAAATTTTTGGATAGTTTCTAAATATTCTAAAATCCAGCTTTTCTGGAGCATGGAAGAGATGGGGGGGAAAAAAAAATCTGCTTTTTGATAACTCTTTGTCCACTTAACTTAAATATCCCTGAGCAGAAAGGACTTTAAATGTCCTTCCACACCATTTCACACCTAACCAAATTCAAATTGCAATATTAAAATTTAAATTGAAATTGAAACCGCAATATTAATATTATTTTCTTGCCCTTCTCTTTGTGCCTTGCATTAGAACCTCTGCACAAAGCACCGGGATATTGAGGTTGTTTTATTCGTGATAAAGTTAATTAATTGTAGCTTAAGAAAGGAAGCCTTTAAATACACACTCAAGGATCTGCATCACTCATTTTTCCAATGGGTTGTGTAACATATCCTGACTTTCAGTGCTCTGTCCATGATGGATGATGTGTATTCCGTGTAATTTTCCTGGATTTAGTTATTCTGCGTTCGTTTCCCCCGGTGCAGATGGTCCTGCTGGAAAGGTGGGGGTTTTGTCACAATTCCCCTTCTCCTCCTGGCCGGGTGAATGAAACAATCTGGAATTTCAGGTGTTGCTCTGTGTCCTCTGCCACCTTCCTCACCTCCCTCCACCTTCCCCAGCACCCTGCTCCCACTCCCAGCCCTGCTTTTCCAGCCCCATTCCAGCCTGGAGTTAGCAGCCTTTTGTATCAGAGGTGAACTCCCCCTCCACAAGGAGGAAAATCCTCAAAATTTCCATCCCCAGTAAGTGGTGCCTCTCTCTGACATTGCCCCGAGCGCCTTTTCTGCCCTCAAAGGGCAAAACAATCCCAGAAAACCCCCAAATTCCCATTCCCCACCTCCCATTTAATGCCAAAGTTGTGCCTTAGCCTTTTTCCCAGCACTTTGAGGGTGGAATTTGCACAAAGCAAAACCTTTTCCTTCCACCCCACCTCGGTGGTTCCGGCAGAGCTGCCACAGCCGGGCCCTGCTTCCCCGGGAGCCTTCCCAAGGAACATCCTTGGAATCACAGGAGAAGTCCCACTCAGCAAACTGGGTGCTACTGAACCCCATTTCCCTGGAATCTTCCATCCAACCCCCAGCCAAACTGGACCAAAACCCCCTTATTAAGCACCTGTTACCCCAGAGAAAATCCCCCAAACCTTCCTTTATTAGCGCCAATGCCACACAGTCCCGGCCTTGCTCCCTCTGGAGTCAGGGATCAGCCTTATCTTTAGTGGGATTAGGATTAGGAAATACAAAACTACCCCGTTTCACCAAAACTGTGCTGCTGTGCAGTTGCAATCCCTCAATCCCAGCAAATCCCACGCAGTTATTCCAACCAGCTCCTTCTGCATCCAAGGATGAGGCAATTCCCTGCTGTTAAGCTGAGCTCTAGGAGCAGCCCAGCTACCCTCAACACTTCAAAGGCTGCCAATCCCCTGTCCTGGACAGATCCCGGGTTTAAATGGAGATAAAAACTGGTCAAAGTTTTTCATTTGCTTGGTTTTTAGTATGAGAAAAGCAACTCAGAACAGGAGAAATGGAAAATTTCTGCAGAAAAGTGGTTTTAGCCCATATAAATCACATTGTGTTTAACCCAAAAATCAGCTTTCCATTAAATCAGGGCAGTGCTGTGGATAAAAATCCAAGGGAAGCAGTGAAATGTCACTCCTGGGCAGGAGATGTTGAGAAATTCCTCTGAAAATGAGCTGGATAATGTGAAAATCAGGACTGGCAGCATTTAATAAATCCAGCTGAGTGCCACCACTGTGGGTCTCACCACGGGGACACACAGCCCTCCTTCCTAAAAACCCCAAATCCAGGGATACTTTTCCATTTCAGGGTGATCCCTGCTCCAGACAACAATTCCATAATTCCTGTCTGGATACCACAGCATATTCCCTGTTTTCCCAGTGCAGCTCCTACAGCGAGCACAGGATGGGGAGAAGTTTATTGTTTATTTATTTAGCATTTCCTTTCCAAAACACCCCTTAAATGTTGCTCAAATTACAGCAACAAGTCATAAAAATTTCAATTTTTTTTGGTAAAAGCACCAAGAAATCCTCCAAAATGGACATTTCCTCCATATCCTGCTGACACAGTAAAGTCAAAGGCTTTTAAGTCTGGAGAGGCCATGAGGGGAGGACATTTTCCTGAGGATGTTTCCAACACTTCAGATGATTCCTGGGTGAGGAAAACGCTGTCACGTCCTCACTGAGCAGGGTTAGCTCACCTGGCGCTTCCCAATTTTGTTTATTTATCTTAAAACATCAGATACTTATCTTAAAATGTCAAATTTTGGCTCTTGAGTTACACTCAGCTGATCAACCATTGTCCATCTTCCATTACTTCATGGAATCATAAATTGGGGTGGTTTTTTTGCTAAAAACCTTCAGTAGAATTTCTTTAATAAATGCAAAAACAAAACGAAACCCCTCATCACAGAAACATCACCACTGCATTTCTACCAACCCAAATATTGGGCACTTTTGGAAATTCCAGGTGAGTAAATATAAATATCCCATCACTTACTTTGGTAGAGTTTTCAAGTGGTTTTCTCTCAACTCCAAAATTCGCAATTTGACAAGTCTGGAAACGGGAGAGCAAATAATTAGGGCACTCAAAGAATCCATCAGAATGGTTTGAAATTATTTACTTTAATTCTAAAATGTCTGTTTTATGCACAGTAATCCAATGTCCAGTTCTTGTGGGGCTGGATCTGGCACAAAGTCAAATAATTTCATGTAATGTCTGCCCTTATCTGAACTCCTCCGAAAAGCTCTGACATTTATCAAGTTTTCACAGCAATTTTAAATTAATTTTATTCATGACTCCAGCAAGGCAAACACAGGAAAATCTGGGAAGTTTGGAAGAAACAAAAAAACAAAAAAAAAAACCAACAAGGAAACAAGAGCACGGTTTGTAAATGCAAGGTCCCAAGTGGATCGGACAGGAGGGAAATAACAATAATAAAGGAAATAAAGTAATTTTGTTCACACAAAATCATCATTTGTAAAAGAAAGCGTTTCCTGCCAAAAGATTTGGGCTCCTAAACCTGTCCTTAATCTCAGGATTATCAACCCAGGATTATCAGCCCAAGATTATCGGCCCAAGATTATCAGCCCAAAGCCAGCAGGGCTTTGCCGGAGCAGGATGGGTGCAGACACCACACTGAGGGTGTCCTGTCCCTCCCTTTTCCCTCAATACCTGGATTTATACCTGACTCCGACCGCGGGAATTGGGGCTTACCCCGACCTTCCACACACCCCTCACACACAAACAATTCCCGTCCTCCTGCTGCTGCTATCTCGTGTTTCTCCGAGGTGCCCAGGGCAGGGCCGGGCCCAGCCCAGGGGCTCCGTCCCTCCCTTTTCCCTTGATACCTGGATTTATACCTGACTGCGAGGGCGGGAACCGGGGCTTACCCCGACCTTCCACACACCCCTCACACACAAACAATTCCCGTCCTCCTGCTGCTGCTATCTCGTGTTTCTCCGAGGTGCCCAGGGCAGGGCCGGGCCCAGCCCAGGGGCTCCGTCCCTCCCTTTTCCCTTGATACCTGGATTTATACCTGACTGCGAGGGCGGGAACCGGGGCTTACCCCGACCTGCCACACACCCCTCACACACAAACAATTCCCCTCCTCCTGCTGCTGCTATCTCGTGTTTCTCCGAGGGCCCCGGGCAGGGCCGGGCCCAGCCCAGGGGCTGTGGGAAGGCAGCGTTTTTATCTCCTCAGGCCTCAGCAGCGCAGTGCCGCTCCCCAAGAGGATTTTGTAAAACGCCCGCCC